>MJUU01033676.1:0-12498 GCA_002080025.1 Modiolus philippinarum | reverse complement strand
ATAAAAATGTCCAAGTGACCTTATTGCAACTTCCATTTTCAATTACAACCGGGTATTGCGTGACTTCCAAATTTATGACTTTAAAGCCACTAGTTTGAAACCACCCGATTGTTCCTCTTCCCCATTCAATTATAGTCCGGCTGGACACGTTATAACTGGTGACCTATATATGGTAGACAACCTCAAACTTCCAGATATCCTCTCAAAAGGTACTAAATTCCCTGAACCCGTGAACATCAACTGGAGATACAACTTCAAGATTCAGTTGGATGCAGTCGAGGTCTGTGATAGGAAGTATGCAAAGAAAGAGAAAGAGGACGTTGATACATTGTCCGACTGGATCATGTCCATAAGTCATTAATTGTGAATCGCATACGGCGTTTGAAAACAACAATGAAGTCTAGAAATCCCAATCCCATCGTGGATTCCAGTCTGACCAGCCATTTTGAAAATTAGGTCGTTTTCCCTGCAGACAAAGCTTCTAACAACAACCTGTTCTTGTGTAAGAAACACTTTCTCAACTGCCTTGTGAAGGAGAAGGACATCTGTAGTTCATCTGCAATCCCTAATTTTAAATACCCCTACTACAATCCCGAGGGACGAGATTGTTAAAAATCACACTTCAGTTTTAGCATACGTTGGCATCAGAGCTGATGATGAAAATAAGGAACTCCCTTGAATCTATAAGGTACCCCCTCCTCACTACTTGGTTGACCGCAGTCAAATATGGTCTGAAAAATTACTGTGACAAAGCTTACTGTACAAGCGGCGTGAATCAAATTCTTAAAAATTCCAAAAAGTCTCCTTGAAAAGCTATCCTTAACCAGTCTTACCCATTGCCATAGCATTCAAATTTTTGATTTTTCTACTCTTTATACAGTCCTGCCATACAACAAACTAAAAACAGTAATTGCACCTTTTTAGCAGTAGGGAAAGACAAAACATATTTTGGTTAAGAACCACACTAATTTAAATACACTCAAGTACACTGAGACTGACGTAATCAAAATGTTAACAATTTTGATCGACAATATTTTTGTGGAATTCGGATGTCGCGTTATCCAACAGACAAAAAGGTACCCTATGGGAACTGACTGTGTGCCACTCTTAGCTGAGCTTTTTCTTTACTCGTATGAGGCCAAGTTTTTAAAGGGCTTACACAAAGAAAACAAAAACATATAGCCTAGTCCTTTAATCTCAGCTTCCGCTACTTAGACAATGTACTTTCTCCTAATAGTTCAAAATTTAAAGAATATTTACATCAGATATATTCCAAAGAACTTGAAATTAACGAAACAACTGACACACCTACTTCGGCTTTGTACCTAGATCTTTTGTTGTATATTGACGAAGATGGACGATTGAAATTAAAGCATATAATAAGCGTGATAATTTTAATTTCGTTATTGTGAACTTTCCTTCTTTTAGCAGCAGTATACCTACCTCTCCTGCCTATGGAGTGTACATTTCACAGTTGATTCGCTACTTTCAAGCATGTAGTTTGTACAGTGATTTTTTAGCAAAAAACAATGTCCCAAAAGCTCCTCATTCAGGGATTTGTTCAGCCTACGTGACCATAACATCATTGAAAGATATGACGTGATGACCAGTGTCCCAAATAAAAGCGGACATTTTCAGCTAGATTCACGTCTCACCGGATTTGACTTTACCAATTTCACTTTTGTCTAGATTGACTCACTTACAATGTGACGAGTGCTGTTAACAGAGCAGGACATGCTTACCCTTCCGGAGCACCTGATGTCACTGTCAGTCTCATTGGAGTTCACACTGTGATTGCCTTGGTGTTAAAAATGTTTTTTTTTTCTGCGCTTTGTAGCTGTCAAACGTCATTGTTTTCTGTGTTCTCGTTTTTTGCCACGTCCTTTGATTTACATTTTGGAATTACAACTCTTTGTTCCTTAGGTATTCTGCCGCCGTCGTTTTTTTATTGGAGGTTACAGGATTCGATGTCATATAATACACAATATATTTCCTGAAATGTAAATTTAGACCTCAGTTGGTGATGGGTAAATGTCAGTCACAATTACCTAATTTGTATTGAATGCATGCTTCCTCGCTATGGTACATCTTTATACCAGATTACATGATCTCTGGTCATAACATACACAATAGGTATATAAAACGGGATTGTTAACCAAAGTCGGTGATGCGTAAAACGTAGGGGACAGTGAATTAATTTGCATTCAAAAATGTTATCACCTTAGAAGCTAAGTGAAAAGCATTCACAGACCTTCAATTCTTCTGGAGGAATTCTTGCCGCTTAGAACCAAACTGTCGTACTTAATTTGTTGTAGTCCTCTGTGTAAAAGTTTCATACATTTTCAAGACAGCAGAAGGGAAAACACATTCAAGCCCAACATCTTCACTATTGGAGCTGATGGACCGATTGTAACCAAACCTTTTAATATATGTGTTAAAGTGGTCCCCATGTAAAAATGCTATGGGTTTCCACATTATTATATCCACAGCAAACGAAGTTTGGAAGGTATATAGGTTTCAGCCTGCCTGTCGGTCCTTCTATCCGTCTGTCCGCACATAGGGTACTACTTTTGTATAGTTTACTCCTCTTGCAGGTCAAAATCGAGAGACCAGAAAGTTTGCAGGGTTTTTCTACATAAATTTAACATGTGCACCTCTTACTTTGGTTGCATTTTGTGAATTTTTGGAGATTTTACAGATATATGAACGCTTTATATGTCACTTGTCAACAATATGCTATAGGCAAGTGTTCACATTTTGTGTAATCAACTCCTTTATTAATTTTTCTTCAAGAGGTCTAAAATTTTGCAGAGTGTGTACCTAATACTTTCCTGACAGTTTTTTATTTATTGGATTTTAAAGGTAGTTTAAATTAGCCATCTTTCAACAATATTCTATAGGCTGGGCACCCGTTTTGTTAATCAACTCCCCTCACGGCGTTTAACGCATTGGTCTGAAACTTTTCAGATTGTTTCTAACTACATTGAACATGTGCGCCTTTCATTTTGGTGGCTTTTTGTAATTTTTTATGAAATTTAGGGGGAGTTCAACTTACTCATTTTTGGACAAAATTCATAGGTAGGGTACCCATTTTGTGTAATCGACTACTCACAGTTCTTCATCCAGATACTCGAAACTCAATTAAAAGTGGAACATGTGCATCTTCTACTTACCTTTGGTAGAACTATGTAAGTTTGTCCACATTTTACAGAAAGTTGAACTCAAAAATATTGTGAAAGGGGTATTTATAGTCATTTAAAGGAGAATTCTACTTTAAGATTGCCGTAAACCGGGTGACATAGTTTATTTTAACAATGGGCCATTTGGAAAAAAACTTTCCATTTCTTCTCCCCTGACACATCTGTGCCAACTGTAACCACACTTGGCCACACCACTATAGTCGTTTTATAAAGACGACCGCCTAAGGTGAATATGTCTTTTGAAATTGGACTCATCTTTTTAGGGATCACAGACATATTGTTTTTGTTTATGGGGTCTGCCATTGAAGTGTCGATTGTTCACATGGCCAGTAAAAATTAGCAAAATGGGGCTAGATCGGTTTTTCTTAGCAAAACCATAGGGAACATAGGTTTAATGGACTTGATCTACAATGCCTTGGTTTGCAGAGGAAAACTATTTCTCTCGCGAGTTTACTCTTCGGAAATTCATTGGATGCTAGATTTTGCTGTAGGAAAGTATAGTTTAGTTCAGCAAACTTAGATTTCCTAACATCAAATCTGGTTTTTGCCAAGGAAAATTGAATTTCTCGGAAGAACCCATTTTGCTTATTCGATGCTGAGTTGTGTATGTATTTCTGTGAGAAAAAATGTGACAGTCGAGTTTAGTCCTAGAAATCCTGATTTTTGTCCTCCGGGAAACCATTCTTCCCCGACAACATATCTGATCTAATTACAAGTAAACCGCAGTGGATTGCTGATCACATTGCAAACATTGTACAAACTGCGTTATAAAATTGCTGCAACCTTTTACTTCATATGACCATTTTTGACTTACATTTTGGAAAATGAAGTGGTACGTGCCATTTCCCTTTCATTATAGCAATGCAAGGCTATGTAGTAAATGCACAGTTCCACTAAAGATTCTGTAAAAATACATGGTGACTTCAAGATGAAGAATAACATTGTTCCCTTGCTTTATTTGAACATGTATTTCAGAGATCCTGTGCATTTACTCCGTATCCTATAATTTTAGATACAGATTGGAGTTTCTCTCCCCTGCGGTATGGATCCGTGATAAAAAGATTCCCCGTGTCAGGATGTTAGCTCTCAATATTTTAGTTATTGTGCTTCATACTTTCAAATTGTGGCATTCTACATTTGGTAACTTTTTTTTCTCTCGGCACCTGCAATGATTTTAATATGCCATCTTTTTTAAATAGACTGAGTGCACTGTGATTGGTTAAATGTTGTGATTGTCTTCTTGTATAGGGTTTTTGTAGGAAAACGATGGAAAGTGATTTCAAGATAAATTTGTCAGTTGGTTTTTTTTTCAGTTTGTGGCAATCCGGCATCCATGAATACAAAAAAAAGATACACGGACGTAGCGTTGTTCGACATTAAGCAATGATTTCCCCACAAGGCAATGGTAGGGGCCGTCATGATGTCACTATGAGTTATGAACGAACTCAGTTTTTGTAGGGCTCATGGTTATTTTCGGTCAGTGTGTGAGTTTGTGTGTGTTTGGAAAAGGGTTCCGTCCGTAACACATTTTCGTCGAATAAATCTCGCTAATGGAAAGTTGAAGATCCGAGATTTTGTCATAAGCTTTGTATGTCATGCTTTTCGGTTTGTTACTTCCTGTTTACCGACTTAGTCAATTTTTGACACTTGTAGCATTATACATTAATTTTTCGTCAGTTTTCTCTGCAGTGTTATATAATGCAGATCTGACATTTTGTCAGGGAATTTGTTTTGTTTTATCGTGAGATGTGTTTTTCCAGACCTTTTAGGATAATAATCCCCGTTGAACGTTTAGTCAATTTTTGACACTCTGTAATGGCAAGTAATAAAAATCTGAAATTTTGATACTATCTGATGTATCGTGGGGTGCGGTCTCAGATCTGCTGGGATGCTACTTCCTGTTTACCGACTTCGTCAGTTTTTGACAGTTTTAGCATTTGATACATTTTTTTTGGGTCAAAGTTTTCTCTGCGTATGATACAGATCTGAAATATTGTCAGTACCTTTGTTTGATCATGTCATATTGTGGGATATGTTTTAAGACCTTCCCGTTTACCGACTTGGACAATTTTTTACTCTTGTAGCATTACTTGTTGATAGTTATATATTTTGAGGATTATATCATTGAGTGCATATTTGTATTCTGTCGACACTTATATTGTGTCCACATGTGTATTGTTCTGCAAACTCACTTAAATTTGCACTTACCATTTTGCTTCATGTTTCAGATATAACTGGCTGACATTTGGCGACAGCTCTTGTTAATCATGATGTGTTCAATGGCGGTTGTTATTGTCACTTCAGTAATTAATCATGATCTTATATGTCTTTCTACTGTTTTTGGCATCCCTTGAATTGATGTGAATTGATGTGTTCAACCGCTGTTGTTGTTGTCACTTGATTTGATATGCCTTAGTACTGTTTTTATCGTCACTTGGTTCATCATGATTTGATGTGTTCAACCGCTGTTGTTTTTGTTACTTGAGAAGTTCATCAAGGTTTGATATGTTCAACTGCTGTTGTTTTTGTTAATCAAGTAGTCCATAACGATTTGTTATATGTTCAATTGCTGGTGCTACTGTCAATTGAGTGGTTCATCTTGATTTGATATGTTTAATCGCTGTTATTGTCACATGAGGTTCATCATGATTTGATATGTTCAAAAACAACGGCAGTAGAACAACGAAGGAACAAAGGAGTGAAATTTACAAAAATCGAAGTTCAAAGACATGGCCAAAACGAGAACAGAGGAAACAATGACGTTAGACACAGAATATGTCACGACTTGATATGTTCCATCGCTGGTGTTATTGTCACCAGATAAAAGCAGCATGGTTTGATATTTTGCTGTCGTACAGTTATCATAATTTCATATGTTCAACCACTGTTTTTTTCTGTCACTTTACAAATTGCTACGATATTTTAATCACAGATTTTTAATCATCATGTATGATGCAGTGGTGAGTTTGGTTATTGATATCAAGTAATTTTGTAAAAATCAAAGGACCCTAACAGAGACTCACATATAGAGTTATGTCCAATGACAACACTCATTTTACGGCAGAATCAGATATTAAAACCAGATTTCCACCTAACATATTTTAACTCCATACCTGACAGTTCACCTGTAGTTTGTAATGTTACCTACTGTACATTGATTGAAATGTACTCTGTTTATTATATTTATGCCCCCAAATCGAGGATCAGGGGCATATTGTTTATGTCCTGTCTGTCTGTGCGTCCGAAAATTTGACTTTTGCTATAATTTTTTTTCACTTCTAATACTTTGCAAGTGTATATGTCTAGTCACGAGAAACATAAATATGCAATTTAAATTAGGTCAGGCCAAAGGTCAAGGTCACAGAGGTCAGAAATTGTCCTTGAAACTAAGGAGCGGCTAAAGGCATATGTAGTGTTTCACAAATACATCTTGTTTTATGAATTATTTTTCCTTACTACTTTGATTTGCGATAACTTTGAGATTTTTAAAATAAATTAGTACTACTTTGCATTTCTTCCCACATTGTGTTGAGTGAGATAACGTTATATATGCAAAAAAATGATATTCATGCATATAATCTATAATGAAGTTAACTGGTATGGTGTTAGTTGTATATTATTTACTTCTTCAATGTACTGCTTTAAAATAATAGAACTATAAATTTAATTTATTAAGTTTTAAGTCTTTCTTTTATTTGTAATTAACTCCATTAATTAATTAATGAAGGAAAGATAACAAGAAACACTTACAATGGCCGAATATTACAATTACATGTCACAATCAACAAGGGAACTGCACAAGAAAAACAATAAAATAACAAAAGAAAAACATAGATAACTATAGGAACTCGAGGTAGCCAGACTTGGTACCGGCACTAGCAACAGCCAGCGGTAGGGTTAAACCGGTTTATGGGTACCCAAACCTCCCCTTTCTCTATCCCGTTTTCCTATAGTATAATAAACATACAAATAAAACCCAATACAGGTAGACCACTAACTCCAAGACCACAATCTTGAAAAGGAAAGAATAAGGCAAAACGTAACTTAGAAAGAAGGGTCAAGGAGTGCTCGCCGCTAAACTGCCGGCTAGCTCAAGCATCCTAGTCTGCTGGTAAAACACTGTCGCACTACGGAATAATAATCAAATTCAAAACTTCCAGAAGGGTTTGGTCAAGAATCATCATGGATTTCAGTAGACATCGGGAGTATCAGTCAGAGGCAAGTATAATTGTAAAATCTTCAGGTCATTTGATCCCAAAGCCAATTTAACGGAATAATGAAGAATATCCGGTCAATATCCCCTATTACGTAAAGAATGTAAGTTACGTCCCATTAAACATTGTTTTTGCAAGCTAATCCCATGTTTGCCAAATGTTCAAATGCGAATTTCTCAAATCTAACCATAACTTTCAAACTTTTCAAAAAAGGTGGAGTGAACCTTGTGATTGGTCTATATATATCCTGAAAATAGTACATTTTGCCACATTGGAATATTTAAAACTGGCTCTTGTTTTGTTTTTTTTTTTTTTATTTATTTATTTTTTTTTAGATTTTATTGCACATATTTATGCTTTTCTTAATATTGTTTACTCTTCCCCAAACTGTCTCACAACATGAATTTTGTTTAGAAAATGAGCAGACAAAATGTATACTAGTATTGTATACCACAAGGAAATAATCCCGAAAAATAATGGTTAGGAAACAACAACTACATAACGCAAATCGATCTTGCTAACAAACAAAACATCATTTGATCATTTGATCATGGTTTGTTTCCATTGATTTATTCACTTTTTTACCTTTTTGGGCCATTTGGGGCTTACTATATGGTGTGAGGTTCCTCATTGTGTTGAAGACCATACAGTGACCCCTAGATGTTTTGTTTTTGGTCGTTTTAGCCTGGATATGGGATGTTGTCTCCTTGATATTTACCCCATTTCCTTTCTTTTTCATATCATTTAAGATTATGTAAATATACTGCAAAGAATCATGTCTACGCCAGACACTTGAAGTGTAAAAGAAGCTATGACGTTTTCACTTCTCTGTATCACATTTTTATAAAAAATATACTTTATGTATAACTAATAACTAAATACCGAGGTTACTGTGAATTTACTTTCTGCATATGCGCATTTCGACAACTAATGTCTCATCAGTGCAGATAAAATCTGAACGTTTGGAAGACCAGAAAATCAAAGATATTTATAAACTGATAGAGAACAAATAACCAATATGATCTAAATGTAAAGCCAAAATCAGTATATGTTAATCATCAGTATATGTATATCAGTATATGTTAATCTTACCATTTTGAATTGTCTGCAGTCTGCACGCTATTGCAATATTGGTTTACATCTTTTTATTAACATGGCAGAAACACGGAGGGTGTGGTCAGATACTGTTCTTGATTAACCCCCTGAAGTTGTGTTTTTTCTGATATTTTTGAACATTTTTTCTTGCAGTTGCAGGGTGGCTTCAGTTTAAGTGAAATTTATGCCCTTTTTGTAGCTTTTTGAGCAAGGATCTGTCATTTGAAAGTCACTTTTAGGAAGATCTGTTGTGTCAACCCTTGTGCGATTCTTAACTTTTTATTTTTTATAAGTTGTTTTCTTCGTTCTGAAACCGACCTTTCTCTTTGCATGTGTAATGGGCAGTGACGTCGAGTGCCTATGAACTGGTAGCACAGTAAAAAAATAATTGCAAAGGTTGCAGTAAAGAATGGCAAAGGTTGCATCATTTTTTTATCATTGAACAGCTGTTAGCCTGATCACGTGGAGTAAAAGACCATTTCTAATACAACGGCCTCAAAACGCTTTGAGACCGCTAGATGTGTAAAAAAAGGTGATACACATATGAGTATATACACACAAAATTATGACTTTTCCTAATTACTCCCAACGCAAAAGACGATTCAAGTTGTTTATGCGCTTAAATGACCGCCAATGCACCCCCACTTCACAACCTCACAAACTTTTCTACGTTTCCTTACACCTTATCTTCAAAATTGAACATGTTTACATGTGCATGATCTGCACGCAATAGTTGAACAGGCCCCCTTTTTGGACCCACGCGACGAAATTTTGAAAAAATTTATTTTTCACAAAAGTTTTTCTTTCATTTGCATCAAAATGTTGACTGCTACCTCCCATTTATTACAAATTGGCATTAAAAGTTAACATATGGTCGTATCCACATAAGTGATATATTTTTTACCAACTTTCTAAATAGCCATAAATCTAAAGAATTTCTTGAAAGTGTAAAAGCTCATTGGTCTATAGAACCCGATGTTAATCTCACTTCCATATTCTGATAATTGTTGTTGATCTTTCAGTATACGTTCTTGAAAATAAAATATGTTAACATGATATTAACACGATTCAAATGACTAAACTATCACTTTTAATTAGACCAACAAAACACATTTTTTTAATATTTTCGCGTTCGCAACAGTTTTGCCCTACTTTTGTCTCATCTCGATCATCTATGAGTAATTTAAATTTATGAAAAGTGGGAAAAAATGTACATATCTTCTTTTCAGCAAGTACAAATTATAGCAATTTTTAAGTAATATCAACATCCTGCATCCGTAAAACTTTCCCTTACCCCAACAAATTTTCTATAAAAAAATGTAAAAAAAAATTGTCTATGTTCGGAAAAAATAATCAAACACACAAAATGTGTGTTGTATAAAACAATATAGTATAATTTGTCCACTAAAACTCAATATTTTGCCAAAAATTAATGAAAAATGGGAATTTTCAGCATATCAGATTTGTCCCATATTTATTGCAAATATGCCAATTATTTGTTCTAAACGATTCATTATTTATCTTAAAACACTTCAGAAAAACAAGGAGTGTTCAATGTCTTTATACATATATATAGATATATGAACAAAACATACTAATATTTTGCTATCTTTGAAAAACATGCGTTAGATGTTTTGTTATAATAATATGTAATTTTTACGCCAAAACACGGTAAAATTTAATACTTTGTCCTATCATCGTGAAAAATAGGAATTGTAAGCATTGCAGAAGTTTACAAAATTCATTTGTTGAATTAGTCAACTGTGAAACTTATACCTGCCAGATTCGATTGATTTGGATATCAGATATACGTTGGTCATCTGTTCATGTGTTCAAAATACCAACATTAAATGTTCGAGTAACCGTTCAAAAAGTTTAAAGAATACTGACATTTCTGTGATTATTTTTAATTCAAATCTTAAAAAACACCACAGTATTTAGTAGTTACGATATAAACTAATTGCATCTGGCTTTGTTTTTCAAATGCAAGAAATTATTTATGTGGTCATTAGATTTTCATCAACCATAAGACAAATACAAAATGGTTATTTTCATATTTCAAGATTTTAATATTTTCCACGTGTAACTTCCTAAAGTTTATATTTATCATCATCCTAATTCTTCATCTTTATCTAAAGGTGGCTAGACTACTGCCAATCAAAAGTAGATTGAGCGACTGGGAATTTTATTCAAAGCTTCATTTAAGTAGAAATGCCCCCCCACCCCCCACCTTTACACACATACACACACAAACACACACCTTAGCTGTAGTATAATATTTTTATTGATCTTCGCCGTGTAATATGTAAAAATATAAAAATATGGATAACTAGATGTTGTCGCAAACGACAGCTATCCCCGCACTCCCTGTTTGACACAGAAAACAGTTGTTATACACCCTGGGCATAATTTTTATTATTATTTTTTAAATCTATCTATTGATAGTCATTATTGTTACTAAAAGAATTCTAGGATATATATAGTTGCTAAGTAGAATTCCAAAAAATAAGTGGTCTTTGAGACTTTCAGGAAATTAACCAAGATTGGAATCAATATTTTTAAATCAAGTTGATGAAAATGTTCGTCCTAAACTACACAAACATTTTAAGTATGGTTGCTTGGTAGAATTCCAAAAAATAAGTGGTCTTTGAGACTTTCAGGAAATTTACCAAAATTGGAACCGCCTTTCAGAATCCTAAGTTTTCAGAATTTTGTTTTTTACCAAACACTTGTCAGAATATAAGATAATATGCCAAAATTTAAGAAAAATATGTGTCTTTGACATTTTCAGGAAATTTACCAAAGTTGGAACCGGAACCAAAATTCCAAAAGCTTATTGCAAATCTATAGACTATATGCAACAATTCTGCATAAAGATTTGATCCCTAAATCCAAAATGTAGGAGGAGTTTGCGTCACATGCCACATGTGTCTAATCCACATCTTTGGGTCTTTGTTAAAATTGACATCATGGGGCCTCTTGTTTGCACCAAGACCAACATCAAAAATCCGAAAGCTTATTGCGCATCTACAGACTATATGCAACAATTCTATAACAAAATTAAAGTCCTAAATCCAAAAATGTAGGAGGAGTTTGTGTCACATGCCACATGTGTAAAAATTGACATCATGGGGCCTCTTGTTTGCACCAAGACCAATATCGAAAATCCGAAAGCTTATTATTGCGCATCTGCAGACTATATGCAACAATTCTACAACAAAATTAAATCCCTAAATCCAAAAATGTAGGAGGAGTTTGAGTCACAAGAAAAGTGTGACGGACGGACGGACAGACGGAGGGTATAACATTATCCCCGAACTTTCTTCGAAAGTGCGGGGATAAAAAGGATATCTATTGCCTGCTGCTTCACGGAAAAACCATTAAGAAGACAGTTAGAATCTGTTGACTAGATTTTATTGTTTAATTTCAATAAGGGTCGTAAGACACTGAAACCGTGCTTTTCCATTGCATTTTACGTCTTGTACACCGTTTTCTTACATTGATGAGCAGATGATATTTAAAGATAATTGTAAACCCAGTCTTTGCATCCCTACTTGCAAAACATTTATGAAGTATTGAAAAGTCTTTTCTTAAATAGTGACGATGTTAACACAATAATTATAATATATAATTATGATGTCAAGCTATATTTTTATATAGCCTAGGTAGCCGCGTGGTCTAGGGCGCTGGACGTAGTGCAGGCGGTGTTGCCAAAGATGTCACAACAGTGATGGTTCGAATCCCGGAGAGGGAACTACCAATGTGCAGACCTAACAATGTTGGGCTGATTTTCAGACGTTTATATATATATATATATATATATATATATATATATATGGAAGGATTGCATCCACCAAACTAGGGGTTTGTGCTTATAAATGGGAAGTACTTGACACCTTCCCCAAAACCACGGTAAAATCGTACATGTACTTAAAATCTTGAAATAAAAAGACATAAAAGGGATAATTCGATACAGTGACTTCCTTGAT
>MJUU01033675.1:24915-39248 GCA_002080025.1 Modiolus philippinarum | reverse complement strand
TATTTTAACACATATATGATCAATGTAGATAAATGTGATATGCAATCACAATTTTTGTAATATATATATATCTTTGACGAATCCAAGTGGGAGTCCGGATTGCCCAACCCATTATCTGGGGAAAAATATTTAAATTTCGTGCAGATTTTCGTGGCAAATGACGAAGATGGCAGTAAATCTACCGGAACACCAAATTCCCTGAACCCGTCGAATCCCCTTTTGCGATAGTTTTAACCACCGGTGTCTGTATATAGCTTGCACCCAGTGTATGGTCTGTGGATTATGTAATTACATGCATTGATCTGTATTACATATAACAACTCTGTGAAACAAACATGACAATGTTTTATTTTTCTTTCAGAACACTAGAAAAGTTTAAAAAGAAACAGAGTGCAGTATTGAATGATACATTCAATGAATTGATGGATTAGACATGTTAGAAGCATATATTTAGGGACATTTTGGAATACATGTTATATTATATCATAGCCAGACCTTTTAGAGACAGCAATTTTTATAAGAAGTTTGGAGGGAAAAATTCGCTTAAAAGATTAAACAAATGGGGGACAGTTTTAGTGTTGACCACGCAGCTGCCAGGAAAAGATGAAGATATCCTTGTCATATTTTTGGACAATTAATTGTTTTTACAAATAAATTTGATGGAAATAATGCAAACATTAAACGTTCTTGATTGTGGAATATCCTTTTGATAGCAGTACATTATATATATTTGACATCCACCAGTATTCGCAAGTACTTTGACTTTCTTTGTGATATTTTCAACCAAACTGTTCAAACTGGATAAAGTTTTCATACTAGCTTATTGATAAAAAAAAGTGTTGGTTGTTATTATGATATACAGTTACCGTATTAAAGCATGAAAATTAGATGTTATTGTATTCTTCACAATAGTGATTGGAATTTATAATATAGTGATATGAGTGTTATTCTTGTTGTTTATTTGTGGTTTATGTCTATATTTCTACTTGTAAATTTCCCGGAAACTGACAAATATGAATATGCCTCTTTGTAAGAATGATACCGATTAAGTCTTTGTTTAATTTGTTTAGATCTTTTTGTGTGTTTACAAATATGGGGGTGGCCATTTCGACAATGTATCTATCTTCAGTGCAGATCTAGCAAACATTTTTGGAAGACTAAAAGAATTTGACAGTTGTGTATCAGTTTGATGAGATCTTGGGGCTTGTATACAGGAGGAGTGACCAGCCATTTGTTGACATCTTGTAGCTTGTATACAGGATGAGTGACCAGCAATTCGCTGAGATCTTGGAGCTTGTATACAGGATGAGTGACCAACAATTTGCTGAGATCTTGGAGCTTCTATACAGGATGAGTGACCAGCAATTTGCTGAGATCTTTGGGCTTGTATACAGGATGAGTGACCAGCAATTTGCTGAGATTTTGGGGCTTGTATAAAATATTAGTGACCAGCAATTTGTTGACATCTTGGATCTTGTATGCAAGATGGGTGATCGGCATTGTTTGAGTTCTTGGTTTTTTGTATAGGATTAGTGATCAGCACTTTGAGATCTTTTGGCTTGTATATACAGGATGTGTAATCAGCACTTAGTTCACTAATTTTTGTCTTTTAATTTAGCCGATAAAACAATATCCGAAGCAACTGCTACTTATTCCATTACAATTTAACACGTGAGCTGTTAAACTTTTAACACTTAACCTATTTTAAACATGTTTAAGTGTTAATTAAGTGTTTCCAGGAGTTTTAACATGTTACATGTTAATAATTTTAACACTTCAACGTGTTAATTTGATATACACTAGTGTTAATATTTTAACACTTTAACATGTTTATCGGTTATACACTGGTGTTTATGTTTAAACACATTAACATGTATATTAAGTGTTTCCAGAAAGGTGTTAATAACAGTGTTAAATCATTAACACTACTTTTTACAGTGTATATTTACTTGTGGGGGTTAACAGGTGAAAGTAGAAAATATATCCTATAGGAAACTTTTTTTCCTATAGGATGTTTGAAAATCCCATAGGAATTTTGAAAATCCTACATGATTAAACAGAAATCCTATAGGATAATACCAAAATCCTACAGGATATTTCTTTCCATTAGCATTTTTTCTTCCTTTAGGAATTTTTTTTTCATCCTATAGGATTTATTTCTCCTACAGAAGAAAAATTAATTCCCGTGGGATATTGTTTTCCTATGGGATTAAAATATTTTCCTAAGGGAGATTTTTTTCCAATAGGACAAAAAAATATTCCGGTAGGAAAAATATTTCCTATAGGAGACAAATAAAATTCCTAAAGGGAAAATTAATCCTATAGGAGACAAATAAATTCCTATCGGATAAGGAAATCCCACAGGAAACAAATAATAAGCAAGAATGTAATAATGTCTCAGTTTCTAATTCCAAAAATCAAGTAATCGTGGGCAGTTTCAGGAAAATTTAACAAAACGGAATTCAAAGATTTTTGCAATTCAGTTACTGTAAAAAAAGAATTTTCAATTGTATCATGTTTATAGTTGTTACGTAGAAATCCAAAACTAAACAGTCTATGACAATTTCTGCAAATAACACATACCTAGCATCAAAAATTTGTGCAATTCATTTATTAAAATCACTGTTAGAAAAGAATGGAAGGCATCAAATCTGGAGTGAAAGATTTTTGCATTTGAGTTCTTGAAAATCACTATTAACAAAGATTAAAAGAAACTTCATATCATATGATGAAAATATTTTCGAAATCGAAATGCTCTTCGAAAATTTAATTCATGAAAATTACCAAAGCTGAAATCAAAATATTTTGCAATTCATGTCTTGAAAATCATTGTTTTCATAAATGTTTTCATAAATATCTTTATTAATGTAAAAACCCCAATCAGGAACTTAAGCATAAATTACATAATATACAAACAATAAACATGAATATTCACCTGACTACATTTATTCAACATTTAAATATTTAAAAATGTTTGATCCTCCTTAGTTTTAATAACCGCTTTAATATATTTAGATGTTTCAGGGTCTAGAGCTATGAAGTGTTTCTCAATTCATAATTTAATGTACAATGTAGAAAGAAAATGACATTCATCATCAATTTTATTTAACAAGTAATGACACAATCTATTTTCTCTTTGTACTTTCTTGTTATCTACCGATTTTAATAAGAAATTTATGGTCACTTATTCTACTTTTTTTAAAAATATTTTCTTAATTCTAAATTTGGGTGACCAAGATAGAATATAGTCTGGTTTACCAATATCAGTTTTTCACAATTTTTTTAAAATAATTTTTACTTTTTTCATCAAGATTATTCATTTTATCTTTGGTCAATTGATTATAATATTCATCCGCTGTTCTATTGGGCGATGCACGATGGGGAAGATTGGCATATCAGTTGGGTGGTAAAATAAGTAACAATGGGACAGGAAAATATGTATCAATGTGGCGGATTTACATGTCTGCAAAATTACTGAAAAATCATGAAACTCTGGATTAAGTGACTTAACATGATTTTTTTTCACTTTAAAATTTAGACAATAACCTCAGTTAAGAAAATGGACGTTTGAAATCTAAGCTGTATGACAAACGTGATGATTTTAACTTCCCAATTGTGAACTTTCCCTTTCTGAGCAGCAATATACCTACCTCTCCAGCCTATGGAGTGTACATTTCACAGTTGATTCGTTACTGTCGGGAATGCAGTTTATACAGTGACTTTTTAGTTAGAGCAAAAACACTGTCCCGAAAGCTGCTTAGTCAGGGATTTGTTCAGCCTTTGTTACTTTCATCCCTTCAAAGAGCGTCAAAACTTTAGCTTTTTTTCCTTGGCATACTACGAAGGCTTAGGCCAGAGTTTTTTATTAGATGGTTTACGGGACCGCCGATCCTAACTTTGCTGTTTTCAAAATAAAAATAAAATTTCAAAAAGGCCTTTTATATTTATTTTTCCGTCCGACTCCCACCCTAAATGATTCCAAAAAATAATATTTTCATCTGTATTATAAAGATGATAATCATTTGGGCACAGAGAAGATGACAAAATACAAAACGATCTCTTCAAATCTTGACGGAATTTGATGCACCCAAACCGAATATGAAAACCGGAAGTTTCTTTTTAGACAGATGTCCTGCCTTCTCGTACCAGGGTTAAAGAATCAGTCTAATACTTTTTATCGGTCGAAGTTTCTTTACATTTTTTAAATGTCAAATGGAATGGTAACAGACTCTTAATAAGCAGAGCATGAGAAGAAAGTCCGATAACAGATTAACAACTTCGTGTCAATGACCGTTTCTGTTAAACAGTCGGTGACCTGTTGCCGGCTGTTCTCCGTGATGGATACATGATAAAACCATCGAGAAGTGGACTGCTTTCAAAGATGTACAACAAATTTAGGTGTTTCAAATCGTCCTTGTTGTTGTGTTTTTTGAAGCAGTGTCACACGTATCATCAACATCTGAACAAAATACTTCAGTTTTGATGGCGATACATATGTCTTGGTGACAAGGTATAATATTAGTCTGTCAATATAAAGACAAAATCGTGAACATTTTATTTGTATTGCCAAAGTTGATGCCACAAATGAGAACAAATAACCAAAACGGTCTACACAGGAAAGCCAAAATTCAGCTAAGGACAGAGCTATGCATGAGGGAGATACTCCTTAGTTTTAAACAAAATTTACAAAATTTAGACATTACAAGTTTCAATACAATCGGTTTTCGGGTCAGCATCGAAGTACTGACTACTGGGTTTGTGAATACCCTCGGGGACTAACAGTCCACCAGCAGAGGCATCGGCCCAGTGGTATTAAATAACAAAATACCGAAGTTACTGTTAATTTATTTTCTGCATATGCGCATTTCGACAACTTATGTCTCATCACTGCAGATAAAAGCAAAACATTTGGAAGTCCATTAACCAAAAAACATGTTAAAGCTGATAGAGAACAAATAACCAAAAACGGTCTAAATAGGAAAGCCAAAATTCAGCTAAGGACAGAGCTATGCATGAGGGAGATACTCCTTAGTTTTGAATAAAATTTTGCCAAATTTAGATATTACAAGTTTCAATACAATTGGTTTTCGGGTCAGCACCGAAGTACTGACAACTGAATTTTTGAATACCCTCGGGGACTAACAGTCCATCAGCAGAGGCATTTGGCCCAGTGGTAATAAATAACAAAATACCGATGTTACTGTTAATTTATTTTCTGCATATGCGCATTTTGACAACTTATGTCTCATCAGTGTAGATAAAACCAAATCATTTGGAAGTTCATTAGCCAAAAAACATGTTAAAGCTGATAGAGACCAAATAACCAAAACGGTATAAATAGGAAAGCCAAAATTCAGCTAAGGACAGAGCTATGCATGAGGGAGATACTCCTTAGTTTTAAACAAAATTTTGCAAAATTTAGATATTACAAGTTTCAATACAATCGGTTTTTGGGTCAGCATCGAAGTACTGACTACTGGGTTTGTGAATACCCTCGGGGACTAACAGTTCACCAGCAGAGGCATCGGCCCAGTGGTAATAAATAACAAAATAGCGAAGTTACTGTTTATTTATTTTCTGCATATGCGCATTTCGACAACTTATGTCTCATCAGTGCAGATAAAACCAAACCGTTTGGAAGTCCATTAACCAAAAAAACATGTTAAAGCTGATAGAGAACAAATACCCAAAACGGTCTAAATAGGAAAGCCAAAATTCAGCTAAGGAGAGAGCTATGCATGAGGGAGATACTCCTTAGTTTTAAACAAAATTTTGCCAAATTTAGATATTACAAGTTTCAATACAATCGGTTTTCGGGTCAGCACCAAAGTACTGACTACTGGGTTTGTGAATACCCTCGGGGACTAACAGTCCACCAGCAGAGGCATCGGCCCAGTGGTAATAAATGTTAGTTACTGTTGCACTTAAAGGGAATGTTTCAAAAATTTTCAAGAGGCAAACACTGCAATGACTGATTTGCTCTATGTACAAAATTGTACATGTATATTAAAGAAAGTGGGTTAAATTTATATTTCAAAACCTCTATAACAAAAATTTCTAAATATCATGTCACTTAAATTATGATATACAAAGTTATTTCATGTGTCTTTCAGCATTCTCACGTTCTCAGACTTACTTTTAATACATTTAATCCAGGCCTTTGATCTCGTATATGCTCTCGTCGTTTAGATTTTATCTGCACTGACGAGACATAAGTTGTCGAAATGCGCATATGCAGGAAGTAAATTCACAGTAACCTCGGTATTAGTTATTTATTACTTACTGTTGACAGTGGCATATAGTGGAAACTGATGACACTACAAACTGGAGTTGTCATACAAGTTTTCAGGAATAGATGAACAAAAACAAATTGACATAAATTCATTGCAGCTTAAAAAATGGTAAATGAGACATTAAAACTGCAATTTGTTCAGAAATTCAAAAATAAAAAATATTTCGACGACTTGTCTTTTATTTTTATTCTTTGTCGACTGGAGCTTTTCGGCAGTTTAATTTTTACTTTTTATGTTTTCCTTCCTACCCAATTTTTGGATAAATATTCCCGTAAACCAATTAATAAAAAAAACTCTGGCCTTACCACAAAACACTTGTTTTTACATTGTTATCTTGAAATTTCAAGAAACAGTTAAAATATAGAGAGAGTATCTTGAATTTTCAAGAAAGTATTTTTGATTTCCCCAAGATAGCTTCTTCAATTTTTAAGATAATTTCCTGGATGTTCAAGATACATTCTTGAATTTTAAAGACAAAGCTAGTTAAAAGATGCTTTAACCCAAATATCGGCTCAATCATCGCTTGAATTTCTAATTTCTGTTCAAACACCCTTTTTTAGAACAGCAGACAAGTGTCTCTTTATGAATTATGATCAATCAAATATATCCATATCAGTAAGAAAATAATAATACATTGTTTCCAATATTCACAATATCAGAACATTTTTCTTTTTATCCCATTGATTCATCGATTCATCATTTTTCCGCCCCATTGAATATCTATAATTCTCAATGTCCGCCCCATTGATATGCGGCCGTTTTGAAAGCAATATTTTTATTAGTTTGATTTTTCGGCACGTAATTTTTCTAGTTCTTTTTGTTCTTTACTAATATCTAAACACAATTTTCTTGGCATATGTATACCAAATATATGTACATTCAATATCCAATAATTGACATGTATTAAAGGCAACTTTTAATAGAGGATTTAGTTCTCGCCAAATATAAAATAGAGCGTACATAAAAAATATTCGGTTTTGGGTCTTCCCTATTCTGTAATGGTGGCCATATTTGTGACGTTTCTTTTAACTCCAAATACTTACAAAAATGAATATGATTTTTTTCTAAAAGTTTTTTTTTCCAAGAAAAGAGAAAATGTAAATATTGCATTTTTTTTTACTTTTTTCATTTGCTATATAATATTTCAAATATAAGTTCATACAAAAAAAAAAAAAAATGAATTTGTACAGTGTACAATGGGTTTAACTAAGGTTTCAAATAAATTGCAAGCAATTTTAGTGGAAACCTCAGTTAAACAATTTGTATAGGACGAATTTCATATTTATGGTTTCACGATATTATTGTTGCTATCACAAACTATCAATGTACAAATTTTCATGATGATATAAAAACACGTCTTCATAAAAACTACGCGCTCCTTCAATACGAACCTTTACCTAGATCTTAATATCAAAATTTCCTGAAGAACGTTGGACTTCATATGACAAGCAATCCATCTACAATGTTTTACGATGATATTATATCTAATTGAAAAACTACCTTAAACCTCAATCAAAGCACAGATCGAATAACTGCCCGATCTTCCTTGCAGGCGTAGATAAAATTATATATCTTTTAGGATACAAAAATCTAATAGATTTGGAATTTTAGGATTTATATTATCAAAAACAACCAATACTGTTGCTGAGACGATGAAAATATTAATCATTATAATAATGGATCATTTTTCATTTCAGTTCTATATTCTCTGTGTATATCCGGGTCCGACAACCATACTCGTTATTTGTTCTCTGTCAGTTTTTAAACATCTTTGAGTTTATGGTCTTCCAAACGTTAAGATTTTATCTGCACTGATGACATAAGTTGTCGAAATGCGCATATGCAGAAAGTAAATTCACAGTGACTTCGGTATTAAGTTATTTCTCATGTTAATTGAAAAAAATATAAAATGGCATTGGCTTTTTTTTAGCTCACCTGGCCTAAAAGGCCATGTGAGCTTTTGCCATCACTTTGCCTCCGTCGTCCATTGTCTGTTCGTCCGTCAACAATTTCAAAAATCTTCTCCTCTGAAACCAGTGGGCCAGTTATGACCAAACTTGGCCTGAATCATCACCACGATATGCAGTGTGACAATTGTGTTCGAAGACCTAACAAGATGGCCGCTGTTACTAAAAATTGAACATAGGGGGTAAATTCTAATTTTTGCAAATAACTCAGAAACCGTTACAGATATAAAAAATCTGACTAAGTAAAAATGATCAGCATGGCAAGATCTACCTGCCCTGCAATTTTGAAGAAAATTCGAAAAACCCGTCTTGGAGTTATATCCCCTTTTCTGTAAAATTTGCAAAATTTTAACTTTATTAATTTCTTATCAGAAAAACTATAAGAGATAGAAGTCAACTTGTAATTGCATAAATGTTCAGCATGTCAAGATCTAGCCACCCTGAAATTTTGAAGATAATCCAGAAACCCTTGTAGGAGTTATTGCCCTTTTTTCAAAATTTTCATATTTTTCGTCTTTAATTTCCAAAACTATAGAAGATGAAGGTTAAGTGTAAATTGATAAAATATTTACAGTGCTGTGGCGACTTCAAAACTGATGTTGAAAAATATTGGTTGACCGCCATTTTCAAAATGACCGCAAACAAAGGCAGGAAAATTCAACATTGTCTGATTTCAATAGAATTTGGTTTCCAAATAGATATTGATGTGGCCACTGCAAAACCGGTGTTGAAAATTGTTCGTAGACCATCATTTTCAAAATGGCCGCCAAAAAGGCGGGAAAATTCAACATTGTCTGATTTCAATGAAATTTGGTTTCCAAAAAGGTATTGATGTAGCAACTTCAAAACTGATGTTAAAAATTGTTCGTTGACAGCCATTTTCAAAATGGCCACCAAAAAAGGCGGGAAATTCAATATGTTTTGATTTCAATGAAATTTGGTTTCCAAGTGGATATTGGTGTCGCTACTGCAAAACCGGTGTTGAAAATTGTTTGTTGACTGCCATTTCTGAAATGGCCGCTAAAAAGGCGGGAAAATTCAACATGTCCGATTTCAATGAAATTTGGTTTCCAAAAAGGTATGGATATAGCAACTTCAAAACTGATGTTAAAAATTATTCGTTTACCGCCATTTTCTATATGGCCACCAAAAAAGGGGGGGAAATTCAACATTGTCTGATTTCAATGTAATTTGGTTTCCAAGTGGATATTGATGTGGCTACTGCAAAACCGTTGCTGAAAATTGTTTGTTGACTGCCATTTTCAAAATGACACCAAAAAGGCGGGAAAATTCAACATTGTCCGATTTCAATGAAATTTGGTGTCCAAATAGATGTTGTATCTTGAAGATATGGTACTGAAAATTGTTGTTGACTGTCATTTACCAAATGATGTCTCGACTTCAAAACTGGTGTCGAAAGCTGTCCTTAGCGAGACAATTTTTGTCAAGAAAGCCCAACAAAGAAGTACAGTAAAACATGATCAGACTTAAAATAGAGTCCAAGTTAACGGTTGTGTTTGCTCTACAAAAGTTTGAGAGACTGAAGTTCAACTGTATACTTTTTAAGTTCAACTGAAGTTCAACTGTATAATTTTTTTTTTAATTTCTTGCTTTTTTTTAATCATAAAATTGTTAGGCATATTAGTGTATTGGTGATAAAAAAAAACATGAAGATATTTATGCTTATAGCATTTTAAACCGATTGCATGCATTATCAAAATATTTTTGTTCCTTAAGATAAAAAAAATATATATATATAAATTCAACAAATGGAACGAAATCAAGCTGATCTATAAATCATTCCTTTTTGTAAATGTATTTAATACATTCGACGATTTACTCGCGAAATCCATGATTTTTCTATGACATAATGTACATTACAAACTTAAGCCGATTTAAATACAGCATGATACATGTAGGACGTGATTTTCATCTTTCTAGAGTTATGATTTTTTTCAAAGAAGACAATCCATTTGTTTTTTAGTTAGTAACATCTGTTCAACTGGTTGTATTTCGAACCTGAACTTTGAAAAATCGGAGATGAATGAAGGAAATAATTTATTTAAATTTTTGTTGACCGCTAGAAAGTTAATGTTGACAAAATATTAGCCCGAACTAACTATAGTATACAAACGGGTGGGTATGAGGATTTCTGAGCCTTAAATCCAACATTTACGTCTCTCAAATCCCGAAAATATATCACAATCATATAAGGTAGAGATAGGCATGTGAAATCTGAAAAAAAAACTCTTGCAAATTACACGCTTATTTGGTAGCCACATACATCCTTCCGTAGTGCGACAGTGTTTTACCAGCGGACTAGGCTCCTTGAGCTAGCCGGCAGTTTAGCGGCGAGCACTCTTTGACCCATCTTTCAAAATTACGTTTTGTCCCCTCATTTTTCTTTTCTAGATTGTGGTCATGGAGTTAGTAGTCTACCTGTATGGGTTTTATTCGTATGTTTATTCTACGATAGGGAAACGGGACAGAGAAAGGGGAGGTTTGGGTACCCATAAACCGGTTTAACCCTACCGCTGGCTTTTGCTAGTGCCGGTACCAAGTCCGGCTGTCCCGAGTTCCTATCGTTGTTTATGTTTGTCTTTTGTATTTTTATTGTGGGTTTTTTTTCTTGTGCAGTTCCTATTTACTTTCTGGCATGTGGCTATGTTTTTCGGCCATTGTAGGTGTTTCCTGTTATCTTTTTTATTCCATTGTATGTTGAAGTTAAAAAAGCCATAAAACTTGTTTTATGGTTAGTACCCTGTCACTCATACGGGCCGTTAATAGTGCCCAGGAAGTCTTGGAAGGCTGAAATTTTATACAGGTGCACATCGCATTTTATTACTACAGCCCAAGGATTATAGTCGAACAAATACGACATTGCGCTATAAAAGTTTGAAATTTTGTCACAGTACAGTACAGTGGTCGAGTTCGTTTCTGTACGCCGGTGTAGGCCTGATACAAGCAGCGTACGCTGATTCAATTCGTTTGTGATTAGGCGTACGACCGTTGCACACCGGACCACCATGTTTTAATTTGGAAGGCACACGCCGAATCAAGATGGCCGACAAGTTGTAAGAAGCTTACATTCAGTCATGAATTTGATTTTGGTTTTATTAACGTACAATATAGCGCGAAATGATTAAAATCGATTTATATCGTTTATATTTCAAAGAGTGAAAGAGTTATCACGGCCACTAACACAATAACACAATCTGACTAATTTTTTGTTGGACTGTGCATCCCGGGTGTGCATCGATCAACCATTTAGCATGTTGGGAATACGAGAGATTTCAAATTAATCAACAAAAACTATTCACACATATAAAGACTAAATACAAGGGAAGATCACTGGTAAAGGAAAATATTTTTTATTTCGTTACTGGGGTAATAAGGCTCCACAGCTCCTAGTGTTCGGCTCCTAAGTATGTGGAGCCGGGAGCTCAGTTAGTGGAGCCGGGGGACCGGATCTCTTGTATTGGAGCCCCCTCTTCATCCATTAGCTCGTTAGCGATTATTGGTGAACACCCAATAACAAGTTTTTCAGCAACTTTGTAAGCCATAGGCGTACGCCTTTACGTTCGTTTCTGAAAAAGACCGGTGTACGCCTATTTTTCAGAATCGAACACAACCAGTTTTAAGGAATATTTGGCGTTAATAGGGTTCAAAGTGCATTTCTTGTATTTTTATTCATAGGTGTCTATAAATTGATCATTTGTGACAAATGCTTTTTGTAAACCAGTAATGCTGTTTTTCTGGAGCCCGTCTAATTACCCATGTAACGAAATAAAAATAATTTCCTTGTATTTACTCTTTATGTGTGTGAATAGTTTTTGTTGATTTATTTGAAATCTCTCGTATTCCCAACACGCTAAATGGTTGATCGATGCACACCCGGGTTGCACAGTCCAACAAAGAAATAGTCAGACTGTGTTATTGTGTTATTTGCCGTGATAACTCTTTCACTCTTAGAAATACAAACGATGTAAATCGTTTTTAATCATTTCGCGCTATATTGTACGTAAATTGAACAAAAATCAAATTCATGATTGGTTGTAAGCTTCTTACAACTTGTCGGCCATCTTGATTCGGCGTGCGCCTTCCAAATAAAAATGGCGTGGTTCGGTGTGCGACGGTCGTACGCCTAATCACAAACGAATTGAATCAGCGTACGCCGCTTGTATCAGACCTACGCCGGCGTACAGAAACGAACTCCACAACTGTACTGTACTGTGACAAAATTTTAAACTTTTATAGAGCAATGTCGTATTTGTTCGACTATAATCCTTGGGCTATAGTAAAAAATGCGGTGTGCACCTGTATAAAATGGATTTTGGCTTCCTATTTCGATTTATTTTGGTAATGAGTACTTCTTTTATTATGGCTTTCCATATTATTTGATATTAATGCTGCTGACGAGAGATAACTCCTTAAAACACGTGTACAGCATAACGAAATTTACAGTTTTTTATGCAACATCGGTATTTTTGTATTTCAGCCTTCCAAGACTTCCTGGGTACTATTGTCTGCCCTTATGAGTGACAGGGTACTAACTAATCAAACAGGTTTCATGGCTTTTTTGGCTACCAAATAAGCGTGTAATTTGCAAGAGCTTTTCAGAATTTAATTGATTTTACCCTGCCTATCTCTACCTTATATGATTGTGATATATTTTCGGGATTTGAGAGACGTAAATGTGGGATTCAAGGCTTAGAAATCCTCATATCCACCCGTCTGTATACTATACGTAGTTCGGGCTAATATTTTGTCAATATTAACTTTCTAGCAGTAAAAAAAATTGAAAAAAAATATTTCCATCATTCATCTCCGATTTTTCAAAGTTAAGGTTCGAAATACAACCAGTTCAACAGATGCTACTAACTAAAAAAAACAAATGGATGGTCTTCTTTGAAAGATAAAAATCACGTCCTACATGTATCAAGTGTGAGTTTGAAATTCGTCTTTAAATAACGGCGTATGGTGAAAAAAAAATTTAAGTTAAGGCTTTTTGGTGTCACTGATGATTTGAAAAGGAGACTTTTCATGTATTAAAACCGGCTTAAGGTTGTAATGTACATTATATCATAGAGAAATCAAGGATTTCGCGCGTAAATCGCCGAATGTATTAAATACATTTACAAAAAGGAATAATTTATAGATCAGCTTGATTTCGTTTCATTTGTTGAATATATATATATATATATATATAATCGCTATCCTTCTTAGGATTAATCATAGTAAAATGCATAGTGACGTTATAAATATAGTGAACAATGAAGACGCGAGACTAGTAAAAGAAATAGAATACAAATAGAAATGGTAAATAAGGTAAAAATAAGGAAAATAGAATAAAAAAGTTATTTATAAAAAGACAAACAAGGAAGTAATAAAGCATTAAATAAGACGGAAAGACGGAAAGTAAGTAAAGAGTAAAAATACTGAAAATAAATGAAAAGATATCATAAAATCATTGTTCTTTAGTGTTTATGCCATTAGGTTTGAATGTTTGAAGTTTTTTAATCCAAAGTTTTTCCCTCGTTTTCCGGTATTCGTCCGTTCCAAAAAGATTCTCAATTCCAACAATTCTGTAGTCGTTCTGCGTGTGGTTGTCAGTATACTTCTATACTGACAACCACACGCAGAACGACTGGTACAATTGAATAAAAATAGGAATAATATATTAAGTGTCTGTGTAAAATAATTATAACAACACTAAAACGTAAATTGATGTTAAATTTACAGCAAATTTTCGCCCTTCCACAGGCTTCGTCAGGCTGATTAATTCTCTACGCACGAGTTTGCATGTGCGATAAAAAAGTCTTTGTTGGTTTAATTACACTAACAATGAAAATTGACATAAAGATATTTCCGTTCTTTGTGACATAGAAAAGCTAACGATGTAATATAAAGTAGAAAATAAATAAATAAATATATAATAAAAAGATGTTAACATAATTGTTTCCGCTGAGAAAAATATTCTTTTTATTTTTTGTTACTGCTGAATTTCATTTGGTCACGTTCGTTAAGACCGTTTGGTTCTAAGGTACGTGCGTAGAGAATTGATCAGCCTGAC
>MJUU01033675.1:0-23626 GCA_002080025.1 Modiolus philippinarum | reverse complement strand
TATATATATATATATATATATATATATATATATTTGTTGTTATCTTTACGGAACAAAAATATTTTGATAATGCATGCAATCGATTTAAAATGCTATGTGCATGAATATTTTTATGTTTTTATCACCAATACACTATTATGCCTAACAATTTTATGATTAAAAAAAAGCAAAACTTTTCTACTTTTTTTATGAATAACAAATTTATTGCACTATCATGTTGTTAACAATTCCCCTTGACTGTACAACTATCCCGTCAAGGTTCTGCCCTGTGATGTTAGTCGTACACACTGAAACAGGGGATTCAGCTGCCGAATACAATATACATGTTGATGTATTAACTATTATTTGGAAAGTTTTTAAAGGAAAAAAATGTAAAGTGTTTAATCTAATCTTAATGGATTAAAATCAATAGATAATGGTACTTTCATTTAATTGAGAAAGGCAAAGAAAAAAATTACTAAACATCAACGTAAAATAGCTAGTGCATCCAAAAGGATTTATTTATCTGAGGTTAGTGATCCACATTGAACTGTGCATTTTTTTATCGGGACAAAATTGAATGTATCTCATAAATTCTTTTTGAAAAAGGACGAAAACATTAATTTCCTTTGTTTTACCTTCGGACAAGTAATAACTTTTATAAATCACATACATAATAATTGTTATTAATAAGTTGACACCAAAGTAACTACAATCATCAATCTTATATCCAAACACTAAATAATACAGGTTGATCACATGATCTCAAATTCCAATTTTTTTCAACAGATCTTTGATATTATTACAAAATATCCTATAGTATTTACAAGAAATAAAATAATGCTCATTATTTTCTAACTCATTACATATATTGCACAAGGGTGAATCTGTGATTTTCCATACAGCAAGAATCTGTTTACATGGCAGAATGTAATGCAAAAGTTTCCAACGAAAAATTTTAAGTTTATTTTCTTGCAGACTAGCAAAGATAAAATGCAAAGTATATTTTACTTTGAAGTGTAAGTTCTCATTCTGCAGTTGGTTTTGCCATTTGGAAAAACCAATTGGTTTTTCGAATTTTGTCGATTTAATCACATTATAAATTTCTTTTGAAGATAAGTATTCCAATTAAAATTTTTGTTTTTTATTAATAACTATATGAACGCCCAAATTTATTTTCACCTTTGTTGTGACTGAGTCTTTGCCTCTAATTATTGATAACCATTTACTTGGTATTGATTTAATCAGTTTTGTATATTCTGAAAACCAATTTGAAAGCGATGAAAATTTGTTCATAATATATACTTGGGAAATTTTCCTTTGTTCATCTAATAAATCATTTATAAAAATTGTTTTATCTTTAATCCATCTACTATATACTAAAGATTTGCCATTAAATTTAATAAACTTGTTTCCCCAGATAACCTGCTGTCTAACATCCCTGAATTCAGTTGGTTCCAATATGTTTGTCTTATTTAATTTCATCCAAGTTTAACTATTTGTAAATAAAAATCGGGTAATATGTCTTTTACCCCACCTAGTAAATTCACATTATCAAGATTCATTTTAAATAATAGAAAATTTGAACTAAACTTGTTGAAATAAAATCTAGGTATTGTTTTCCAATTTGAAAATGAATCATTTATCAATTTATTAACCCAACTGATTTGAATCGCTTCAATATAGGTATCTATATCAATCATTTTTAGGCCCCCTTTTCAAAATTTGACGATAGCCTTGTTCTTTTCACCTTTTCCTGCTTATTATTCCAAATGAATTTATATATCAATGATTTAAATTTTGCCATGTAATTGTTATCAAGTACTGTTACAGAAGCAACAGTATAACAAGAGACTTCACCACTGTAATTCTTCCCATCATTGTTAAATTTCTTTTTGCCCAGTCATGCAGTATTTTCTCAGATTTAAGATAATATTTATCAGAGTTAAGCTTGTTACATTCCTGCTTATTGTGACCAAAGTATATACCTAAACATTTAATTGGACCAGTCGACCAATTTATTTCTCCAAACTTTTCCCTACATGAACAATAATTTAATTTACCAATCCACATGCCATCAGTTTTACTCCGATTTAATTTTAGGCCAGATAGAGACCAAAAGTTTCAATTAAATTTAAAGCCTTAATAACTTCATGCTTTGATCTAACAAAAACAGTTGTATCATCTGCAAACTGACTGAGTTTCAAACTATGAGTTTTTCCATCTAATTTAATTTGTATCCCCTTGATATCATTTTCTTGTCTAATCCTACATGCCAGTATTTCAGCTGCTATAATGAAGGTAATGCAACTGACAGGACACCCTTGACGGATCCCACGTTGGATTGCGAACGGATTGGATATATATCCATTATTTGAAATACAACCTTTAATGTCAGTATATAAAGTCTTAATCCATTTTATAACTGAATTTTGAAATCCGAATTTTTTTTAAAGATTCGTACATAAAGTCCCATTCCAAAGAATCAAAAGCTTTAGAGAAATCTAAGAATAAAATAGCCCCCCTCAACATTAAATTTGTCCGCATAATCAATAACATCTTGAATTTTGCGAATATTAAAACCAATGTATCTTGATCGAATGAAACCATTCTGATCACTATGAATAATATTATGTAGGATTGGTTTTATTCTTTGTGCTAATGAATATGCAATTATTTTTGTATCAACATTCAGAAGAGTAATCGGACGATAGTTATCAAGATTGTAGGGGTCATTTTTTTTATATATTAGTGTAATTAAACCCATTTTTGTGAAGTTGTTAATTCATTATTTTCATAACATTTGTTGAAAACCTCAACCACAAAGTATTTTAGATGTTCCCAAAATTTTTGATAGAATTCTACAGTTAGACCATCAATACCTGGAGATTTGCTTAGTTTCGTGTTAAATACAGACTTTGCACACTCTTCTACAGTTAAAATACCCTCCAGTTTGCTGCTTTGTTCCTCTGTGAGAGTCCCCCCTTTAATTTGAAGTTTCTTCAATATTATCTTTTATTTTCTGTTTATCAGGATTTTGTGATGTGTATAACTTTTCATAGTACCCCCTCTCAGTATCTAAGATTTTACTTTGCTCTAAAACTAACAAACCCCTTTCATATTTAATAGCAGTAATGTTCTTTTTTATTTGTCTGGATTTTTCTAGACCCAAAAGGTATTTCGTGTTTTTTCTCCCTCTTCGATCCATTTTACTCTAGACCTTATTTGGGCCCCCCTTACCTTCTCGGAATATAAATTTGCCAAATTATCTTCTTTTAGATTTATCTTATCAGAAATAAATCTTGAATCTTCAAGGTTCCTTTCAGTACTTAAATAACATGTGTCATCTAAAATCTCGTATAATGTTTCTAATTTTTGTTCTAGTGTCCTTGTCTCGTCTCGTTTTTCTCTTGCTTTAGATTTACAGAAATTAACAGTAGTGTCTCTTATGTCTATTCTAAATAAGTCCCAAAGTACCGTTAGTTCCTTATTATAAGGATTTAATTCATACTTATTTATAAGATCAATGACTATTTTTTGATACTTTTCATCACTGAGAATACTATTATTAAGTTTAAAGTTACCCTTACCCCTGTTCTCAGACGTATAATTCAGTTTCAATGAGATTGCTTGATGGTCTGTGTATTTAATTACAGCAGGCCTTATATCAGAAGATAATATTTTAGATCTTATATCACTAGATATAAGAAAATAGTCAATCCTACTTGCTATCTCGGTATTTCCTTTCCTTCTCCATGTAAATTGATTTGTTTTAAAATGCAGTACTCGCCATATATCAATTAGATTATATTTTTTTATCATTGATTTTGTTCTTTTTACCCCTTGCATTCCTATTTTTTCGATCAATATTATTCAAGGTTTCATTCATATCCCAACCTATTATTAAAGTTCCTAATAAATTATTTTCAATTATTTTTGTTATATTTTTAAAAAAAATATGTCTATCTTTTTTCAATATTAGGTGCATATAGGTTAACCAAAGTTAAAATTCTATCATCAATTTCTATATTTAACATTATCATCCTTCCTTCCTTATCTTCAAATTGGTCTATTACAGAGTGTTTTAATTGCTTCATTATAAAAATAGAAACCCCCCTTGAATTTGAATTGCCAATACTATGATAGAGGTCTCCATCAAATTCCTTTTTCAATACCTCTTGATTTTCCTGAGTAAAATGTGTTTCTTGAAGAAATAATACATCGCACTTCTGATTTTTTTACCATTGATAAAGCCTTTCCCTTTTCTCTTTATTCTCCAATCCCTGACAATTTAAAGAGCATATATGTAACTTTTCTACTTTTTTTCTTTGAAAAACAGTTGTAATTTTTCTGTAATGAATTAAATAGAAATTATATGTTATAAAAAATATGTCATTTGAAATAAGAATAAAAATTTAAGTTTGATTATACAACAGGAAGATAACGACTAAGTTTTTTTCTCACACAGGTACTAATATTTGTTTTTGACAAAGTTCATGCTGTGACATTGCGTTATCTCATATTTGTCTATAATGAAGTAACATTAAAAATATATAGCGACTTGTTTGTTTTTCTTACAATATAGAGCGATGTAAAAAAAATGGGAGGGGTCTGTGGTTGAGGTTTATAAAATATGCTTATTTATTAAACTTATAACCTTATATGGACATTAACATGAGTTGTAGGAGGTAGTTTGCTTTTTTCAATGCTCTAAATATTTGATCTCAATTAAGTATAGTTAGATTAATTAAACAAGTCATACCAGGGAACCATATAACACATATAGTTATATAATCCCCTGGCCACACACAACATTTGAAGCGCGCAAATTCTAGGATCTTCCATTTGCACAGACAGTTAGGGCTGTCATTTTTGTAGTTAGTAGGGTGGACGGACGGACACCGGTATTCCATAATACGTCCCGTCAAAGACGGACGTATAAAAAAACATACACATATATGCAAATATTAAAAAAAAACACTTTGAGAATCAGGTGCACCGGTAGAGTAAACATCTCCTGCTTCTAATAGGACACATGTCGAAATGAACATGTCAATTCCGGAATAAAATCATATCCAGTGAGAAATAACTAACTTAAGCTGTAAGGGATAGATCTGTTGTTATCTGGGAAACATATATCATATAACGGTCCACAAGATCGTGATATCGACCGTGGAATCCTGCAAATGGTCTGAGAGCTAACGAAATGGAAAAATAGAAAATAAAATTTGAGTCAGGAAATACAATACACCCACAATAACCCAAAACTCAAGTAACTGTATTTTACTAGATGCTCGTGAAATACTAGAGGAGGTAATTATAGGAAATACAATTTAAATTTATCTGCATGGAACGGTAGATTCAAAACTTAAGTGTCGCAACTGCGAAAATACACGGGATGCTCAGTCGAAATATCAAGAAAAGTCCACAGCAAAATAAAATAGAATATACTAAGTAACCGAAAAATTAAATAAACAGCAATAAATAAATGAATCCTATGAATAAATTTATAACTTAATAAAGGCTTTTGTTAATGTTTTAATACTGAAGACCAAGTGTTGAATACAGGAGGACCATAAAGAACCCTGCATATAATATAGATAGATACCTAGAGGACAGGGACGAATGGCCCTCTTTGTTTTCAGGTATCACTTGGCTGTTGGTAAAGCTCAACCAGATGTATCTTTACCAACAGAGAGTTAACAACAGGCTGCGCTTGATTTCCAAGCTTGTTAAAGGGCTATATATAGCTATTTCTAACAGAAACCTTTTTTGATCCTACTAAAAATGTAGAACACAATGAAGCTCAGGCACTATAGTTCCAAGACATGCATCAAATTCAGTCCATGACATGCACTATATTCAGCAAAAGATCTGGTTATTATATGTTGGGATTCTTTCCAAAAACAGAAAAATAAACAATGAAACTTGACAGCAAAAACTCCCACTATGAACGCTTTCTATAAAATAATCGGCTTCGTATATAATTATAAATATTATAGTCGTGACTTTCTCGTGTTTTCTGTTTCTGGCTTTATCCAATTTCTAATTGTTTCCCGAACTTTGCTTTATAATAATAACGGGTTTTGTTACTTCGGTATTCCACTGCCTTTTTTTTGTAGCGAAGATGCTAACGAATACACAAATTAGCAAGCTCTTATGTATATCTCAACTAGTAATCATGTTCTTCTCAACTAGAGCGCGCTCTGAAAATATATGCATCTCAGCTATAACAACGTACTGACAAACAGAGCTGTTCTTAGGTTAAGAATCGCTTTTTACATTATACTGTTGAAAATTCAAGTGGTCAATGATTTAAACTAAAGCTAAATGGTTCCTAGTCTAAAAATTACATAGTCAACTTGATTTGGTCTCTCTTGTTTCGTTGTGTCCAATTAAAATATGGAAGGACAGGAAGACATCATTTTGTCATAGGAAGAGCGTTTCCACATTTTTTTGCAAAAATGTCGAAAATGAGCAAACAATTCTTCTGTTAGCACCAATCAACTATAACGGTTGCACTACTCAACCGTTTTTCCATAGCACACTTTCAGTACATTAGCTAATAGGTTTGAAATATTTTAAATAGCAAAGTTGACAAAGACGCCATGTTTCGTCACTGATTTCATTTTACCTGGATACATGCATGTGATTTCCATCATCGTTGAGAATAATCAGTTTTGATTATTTCTATACAGAATAGTCATCGTACTGCAGTATTATTTCCCCGCCCTTGAGTCGGAAAAATTGAAATTGGATCGGTGAAATTTCAGGACCCCCCCCCCCACACACTCACACACACAAACATTGTGACCCCTAATAAAATCTGACAAGTATATTCAGCTGGGGAACTGATCTCCCTCAATCATGCATTTATTAACCGTTCCACGAACAAACCAAGCAAAATCATACTATTGCATAACTTTGCTGTAAAACGTTGAACCCAGCAATTGAAACATGTTTTATTTACAGCAGAAGCAAATATTCTGTGGATTTTTCAAATGCTAATCGAATGGTAGTTCTTTTATTATGCAAGTTAATATGACAAAGCTAAAAAGACACAAAGACCGTTTACGGTCTCAAAATTTAAATATTTCTTAAAAATTTGTGGAAAATATTGTTAAAACTGAGGAAGAACAAAGCACTACATTTTCACGTACAAATATCTATATATTTCTGACTTATTCAATGAGACAGATATTTCCACGATATCATGATATGGGAAACCTTAAGATGGATTTGATAAAATCGGTCATAAAATCAATATTTCGCCGTACTTAACTATCCATGCAAAGTTACTGCATTCAAGCAACAATATGGTTTTATATGTCTTATTCAATCCATGTAACGGATGTTACGGGATTATCATTTTTTCAGACAGTGTCGTTTCATTAACTCCTCATTTACGGCAATTAAACAACTTGAACATCGTGGTCAAACTTTAAATCTCATTCTTGAGTCGGCAAGCTCTTTGTTATTGCATAGACTTAAGTCTATGGTTATCGGAACTGAGAACATCCCCAGCCATGTACAAAATAAATTGACAGTTTGAGGTATCTCGCCTGATAGTCGTCTATATATTAGTATCGCAATGATTTGCCAATGACAAAATCTGACAATGTGACCACATGTGGCGACAAATAAACAAATTTCATAGGCTCGAAATAAAACAGCTGGTGACAACAGTTTGATATGTGAATATCTATGTCAAAATAAATTAGGTAAAGAAACGATATCATGACCATTTGAGATGAGAATACAGAGAGCCAAAACTAATTTTCTGTTCGGAGAAAATAATAAACAGTAGCCCTTTCAAATATAGAACTTCGTACTTTGACAGTAACGTATTTTGTTATTAAGTATAGTCTTGGATTTAAAGTTTTTTTTCTATTTTTTTTATTTATATTTTTTGTTTTATTATTGTTTGTTTTGTTTTTTGTTGTTTTTTTTTTAATTTTGTTTTGTTTTTTGTTTGTTCATTGTTTTATTTTGATAATTGTTTTTTTTTTTGTTTGTTTGTTTTTTTTTTTTTTTTTTTTTTTTTTTTTGTTTGTTTTTGTAGGTTTGTTTTGTTGTTGTTGTTTGTTTTATTTTTGTCACAGTGTACAAAATTGTTTAAAAATGTCAAAATCTTCCAACCACCTGTTAAGAGGACGAAATTGTGTCTTGAAGTATGACTCCTCAATGAAAATGTATCTTTAGTTGAAGGAAAGAATGGCCTCTTCAAATAATTTTTTGAAAGAATGAGTTGCATTCGCAAAATGAGTTCATTGTTGTAACAAAAATGGCTATACTTTGTTTTTCTATGCACATGAATATGAATAATAATTATGAATGTATGTTTTTCGAAAACGACTGAATGACTTAGTCGACGTTGTACATCAATTTTTTTCTATATTGACAAAACGAAATAAAATGGCTAAAATTCATAAGCCGTGAGGAGATATTTTGATGCAGAGTTATATATGTCTATTGTAAATATTGACAGAAAAAATGTTCATTTACAATCTAAAATTTACAGTCCTGGCTTTGATGGATCCAGAGGAGGCATGAGTTCCGGGTTGCACCCCTCTTTTTCTGGAAAATTTTGTAAATTATAATATTTATATTTAATATTTTACTGCACAAAATGATACATTTATTGGAAAATTAAATGCATCTTATATGAACATTAAATTTCAAATTTAGAAATATAATACAAGTTTATTTCTCTTGAAAACTTCTCATTTACTTTAAGTTTACATTAGGTTTAATTTTACAATTAAATTCCCAAATTTACACCCCATTTAATGTCAAGTTTAAATTTGTTTAAACTTCAGGTTTAATGCATATTAAACTTGTATAAACTACAAATTTAATTTCTGATTTAAGATATTTTAAATTTGTATAAACTAGAAATTTATTTTTGATTTAATATATATTAAATTTATATAAACTAGAAATTTATTTTTGATTTAATATATATTAAATCTGAATAAATTAAAATTTTAATTGACTAATTCTTACCATTAAATCTGTGTAAACTAGTAGAATAATTAAGTTTAATGAGCAGTAAATTCTTATAAACTTGTAATATACATTGGTTTCAACCTTAATTTATCAGTATTTAATTTGTGTAAACTGCAGTAAACTACAAATTAAATGGCAACTGGAAATGTGAGTATTTTCAAATCGATGGGTGTCAACATATGGGAACAACACCAGATATTGGTACTTAGACTGGTACCGCCAATGGAGAAAATCAATGAATTTTAATCGTAAAGGGAACTTAGTGCTAACTAAGCTACATGTAGTACCAAGTTTCCTGTACAGTAACTGTTCAATGCTTCTCTCCATTGATGATACCAGTCTTAGTACCCAATATCCTGTGTTATTCCCATATACATTGGGTATTATATCAGGAATATTCCGATATGCTCTGATCTTCTTCATTGGTTGACAGAAATCCAAAACTGCAAAATTGTGGATGATTTAATGTATGAAAACATCCATTGTCCATTTTGGTCAGTCACATAACATTTGTAAATTGTTGAGCAGCTGAAGTTAGCTAATTGCCAGTATATACATGACATGAGAACACTGGTCCAATCTGAAATTCTTTTATTGGTAGATTGGCAGTATGTTAGATATGAACCCAAAACAAAACTGATGTGTGAAAAATAGAAAACAAGAGATAATGAAAAATGAAAGTCATACATCTCTAACATCAGAGTGAAATAGTAGTGCTTCAATTGCCATGATATTTCTGAAAAAAAGACCTCCTCTTTAAAGAATCTCAAAGTTAGATAATGAAGGCTGAATATATTGCAAGGAATCACCAAAATATAGTTAAGCAAGAAATCAAGAAGGCATCAGTTTTCAATATTTAATAAAATAAAATTTATCCCAATTAATAATAGAAAGTATATTATAATATCTAAGTTAATCAAACATTTTCATTGGTGTTACAGTACGGTAGTTCATGTATTTTCATAAAGATAATCAATCACAAAAATAATATGGATCAATAAAGCATGAAGTTTTCTTATCATTTGTTTTAAATTTTTAAAGCCAGTTCACAAGTATGAATATACATGTACAGCAGTAAATAACTCTTTGTTTTAAAAAATGGATTATCTCCCTTTCAAAACTTTCTATATTTTTAATACAAATAAAGATGAATTGCCTCCCTTATACTACTGTAAATAAATTTCTAGTAGAAAGTTAAATATATGGTGGGAAAAGGGGTTTTAAAATTACCATTCTTTATTACCAAACCAAAAAATTAATTTGAAAAATTATGGAATATTAAAGATAACTCTTATATCTGTTGTATTCCAAGATAACAACAAGTAATGCTTAATCCATATAAAGACATGATACGATTGCAGCATAATAAAAAAGTGGTTTAAATATAAAGGAGTTGACACAAAAAGACTGTGGAAGTAATACAGATTTTGCCTAAAATCTGATTACAGAACCCCAGTAACACAATGACAAAAATGTACTAATGAAAATCAGAAATTCAGAGAACAGGATGATAGTCCATTTCAAAAACAACAAAACAAAAGCAAAAAAAAAAAATGAATTATCTCGCTTTCCATGATAGAATATCATTTTTCATTAAAACAGTAAAAGTCTTTTCTTTGTTACTAGTACCTTCCAACCATGAATCATTTTGTAAAAATAAAAGAATGTGAGCTTATTATGATATTTATAAATTATAAATATCACATTAAAGAAGCAAATTGTAAATTAGGGCTGTTCCAGAAAAACATACATGGGATGGGGGGAAGGCACTTTCAAATTGCTGCTTTGGGTGGGTGTTATTATTCAAGTCAGAATTCATGAGCAAATAGAAAAAAATCCTATATTGCATCTATGGGTGATCATGACAATTTTTAAGTGCCTTCCCCCCGTCCCATGTATGTTTTGCTGGAACAGCCCTTAGCCAGAATTAGGAGGTGAATTCCTATTATCTTATGATACTGCTCCACTTAAAGATTTGTTTTGTCAAAAAATATATGTGTATAAAAACTATAAGAGGGACATCAACCTTAGCTGAAACATGACATAAATAGCTTGAGTTACTGTTATAATGTTAAATTTTGCAACACATACAGAAGTAAATAAAAAAATTGAATATCTGACCAAAAAAACAATAAATAAATATTTAAATATCTATCAGTAATAAAAAAAAAGAAAATAAAAACATTTTCATATAATTCATATAATTTAACATAGTGAACACCATTGTGTGCTTATGCATTACAACATAGACTTTCATTTTTTAAATAAAATATATAATAACAAAATAAAATATGCCTATACTCAAGAAAAAAAATGATCAGCAAGCACTAGGAGTTATTACCATTTATACACTTACACTGTACTAGAATTTTACTATTTGAAGAACAATCTATAAAAACTAATTTGTACATGTTCAGAATATTCAAATCCTTGTGTACAATATAGTTTATATTATAACACTTCTGTACATGTACATGTTGATTCATTTCAAAATGTTTCAATTACATATATACATATAATATGTACATCAACACTATAGCCTTTATTACAATTGGCTAAGAGTTATTTCCCTTCCATCAGAACAGGAATTTTTTAACAACTATATATATCCATAATTCCATATTTCAGTTTTAATTCCTTATGATCTGAAAATTCTGGTGACTAGAGAAGCATTATCATAGAATTATATGATGTTTCCATAATTCCAATAGTCCAATAAGATCTTAAACATACAAGCTCTGGTCATTTCTTGTCAGCTGTTGTTGCCTGTTATTCACAAATGATGAAATACTACATTTGTATACCTACAGAATAAAAAAAAATAAATGCAATACTGGTTACATTATTTTAATGTTAAAAAGCTAAGTCATCTTAATGAATAAATTGAACAATATGCCTTATTTTGAGTATCATAAAAATTGTACATGTCAAAATCTAATATCTGTAAAGTAACAATGAAACCTTCATTTTTATGCAAATTTATCTAAAACATGTACAAGATGTGTGATACCACATTTATTGTCAGAAATAAGCCAACAGAGCATATAGTCTAAACAAATTCTGTCTATCTGGACAGTCAGACATACTATCAGAACTAATTTGTTTTATTGTGAAACTTCTGTAACTTAAGACAGATCACAACATTAACAGATCTAGAGGGGGTTCTAGGAGGTTGACCCCCCTCCCCTTTTCATGAAAAAAAAAAATTTTGATGCTGAATTCAAGCAAAAATGACAAAAAGGAGCACAGAACTCCCCTTTTCTCTGGAATCTCATTGGTACCCCCATTTTTTCTAAAGCTGGATCCACCATTGCATATTACAACTACAAGGTGAATATTATTTTTTTCATTCTTGCGCTTTCAACATAACAACGTATAAAATTGTCATGCAGTCTTCACACAAAAATAATTACATTCGTTCTGCTTCGTATGGAAATCCACGTATTTGATTGGTTATGAGTACTTCCAATCATTTCCGAAACTGTGTTTTATCAGTCAATAAAACTACAGCAGTACGTGACTCCTTGACAACGACAAAAGTAAACAAAGACGGTGGAGTAATCCAAACTAGGAAATGGTGCATTATCCACCAATTTCATTACGTTATCTAACGTGAAGACTTGCATTCCATTTATAGAATGTAATTATAAGTATTGAATGCAATATTTTGTAGTTTTATTGTCGTGGAAAAGGGTGGACCGTAGCACATTTTTCACATAAAGCGCTAGCATGCTTCAGACATTCAAAATGTGCTATACGGTCCACCCTTTTACAGGACAATAATACTACAAAATATTGCATTCAATTCTAAATTGATCATAGAAATTTTTGCATTTACATTGTCTACTAAAGTATAAAATGAAATTTTGTGATGAAACAAAATGCAAGGTGTCTTTAAATATAAACTACTTTGTTACTTTAAATATACAGAACTGTTTAGCTATATACCATAACAAGGATCATCATTATAGGTGGCACAGGCTCTTCATGGTAACAAAAAATAGTCAAAACATTCCAAAAATAACAAGAAAATAACTAATCACCTTTTGTTGTTCATTAATAATTGTCATATTTGTAAGTATTTCCTGCCTCTTCCACTGTTCCTATGTAAGTAGAAATTGTCCTGTAAAACAAAGTAATAATAATTTCAATATTTATTTGTGAAATACAACTCGATACAGACATACATGTACTTTGTCCAACAAGTTTCCTTTCAAGTTAACTAGCAAGCACCTCTCGGTTATCTTGGAACAGTCATAGAAATTCTGCAACAATCCCAGAACACTAGTACGGTTACCATGTGAAAGCAGTACAAGTCGTCACTATCTGGTAATTTTGTGCTAAATAAATTTTTACAAGCAATTTGTAACACTATGCTAGAACTAATTTCTTTAATCTATACATTGCCTGTATCATGTGTATATTAAATCATCTGCATAAGATTTTTTTATATGTTGGTGCCAAGGTAATCCATTTTTTCTTTCTAAATATAGGATTCAGGGGATTGACTTGTATCTGACCTCACTAAGTCACTCTAATATTTTTTTCTGATTAGTATTGGTATAATTACATGATTGTTCCAATGATACATGTACATCAGACTATGGTTTTATGAATACCCTAGAATTGGAAAACACTTGATAAATCCTAGATTGTTTTCTTCCTCTTAACAAATATTTTTAAAGCATATATGAACAGATTTTTAATCTAGACTAGATTTACAATTGTACCTCAACAAAAGTATAATAATTATCAGTATACAATACAAAATTAGAACAAGGATATATGTGTCTAACGGACACAATGCCCCGCCTTGCAACTAGTTTGAACAATGCTATATTTTGTGACCAGAAAAGCATGAAGTTGGTTTCATGGATATATTTTTGTTATGATTTTTGTTTAGTTATACCCTGAATGGGTATATAATTTAATGGGTGTTTAAAGCTTATAGCATACATCCTTCACAGGAATGCAACTTAAACCTATGGATAAACCTCAAACTATCCCCCTTTTTTCTGTAAAAAGTGAAGCATGAAGTTGGTTGCATGGGAAAATATGTTTTTTGGAAATTTATATCTTAATGTGTATTTATATAAAGTTTAATAATAAAAACATACATCCATCACAGAAAAGAAACTTAAACCTGAGGTTAAATCTTATACTACCCCCCTTTTCCCATGATCAGTGAAGCATGAAGTCGGTCAAGATGATAAATTTTTGTGATTTTTGTTTAATCATACCTTAATGTGCATTTATACAAAGTTTCATGCTAATAGCATACATTATTCACAGAAAAAAAACTTCAGCCTACCGTAAACCTCATAATACCCCTTTTTTCCATGATCAGTGAAGCATGAAGTTGGTAGCATGGATAAATTTTTATTATGATTTTTTTTTGGTTTAATATTATAACCTAGTGTGTTTTTATACAGAGTTTCATGATAATAGCATACATCCTTCACAGAAAAAAAAACTAAAACCTGAGGGTAAACCTAACTTGGGACGGACAGACCCAAACACTGAATGCCCCCTTACCATTGTAGGTGGGGCAAAAAAAATACTGAAATTACTAATCAAAGATAGATGTTTTATTACAATCCGACTTACAAGCAAGTATTCTCGTCTATCCAGTTTTCGACCTAGTAAGCGTCGATTGTGACGTCATAATTTTGGTTGAAAAGCAAGTTTATGTCGAATACTGAGTGGGTCGAAAATAGGATGTTTGGCGATATAGCTTTACCAAGTAAATCCCTTTTAATTGATTGATTAGATTAAGAGTTTTACATACAATGTCAACATGGACTAAAATGATCCATCACTCTCACAAGCACTTGTTTCATAAAAAAAAATCAGTCCCTCCCGGGTAAGGGAGGGACGGACTAACATTTTTTTATGAAACAAGTGCCTGTGATCACTCTCAAAGACCCGTTTTTTTTTAAGTGACCATCTAGAATACGTTTCTTCCATTGACCATACTACAGAATTATACTAAGGGAATATTAAACTACCTGTGAATGTATCGATTTATATTTCTTTTGCATTGACATTTTTGTAATATGTTGGCAGTTTGAATTACTGTCTAATGACGAAACGAATGGTTAGTCTAATGACCAAATGAATGGTTTGCCTAATGACCGAAGCCAACAACCAGGCTTGTTCAAATACCGGGGAACGACGATCCTGACGCGATATTGTATGCTTTATTTATGATTCAAACGGTATGCTATAGTTTGTAAACAGGGGGTACTGATGTGCGTAAAGTTATATTTAGACCAACCATATTCATAGATTTTGCTAACGTGAAAAAAGCAACCCTTTTCAATACCAAACTTTTGCAACCGATTCATCATCAGTTTGAGGTTATATTTTGCAGGATGTAAAAAAAAAATTAATTGCAAGCTATTGACTTATTCCGAAGTAGAATTTGGACCTATTTTCAGTACTGTTATATTTCTTCTGATATCATTTATTTCAAACCCGAGCAAACAGTCCCTTTTGGGCTGCGTGGCACCCACTTTGTGACACCCTTACCTTACAATATATTGAAAGTTAACCCTGTTTTGTAAATCTGCTCATAATATTTGAAATTATAAAGCATATTTGTAGAACCAGTAAGACAGAGGTAGGCCAACTTGTCTCCGTTTTACACCATATGTAAGAAAAGCAGATATTACGCACTCATCCCGTTTTTTTTAACTAGTATCAAAAGAAAATGTATAGAATTGTATATCTGCAGAATTAACTCGTCAACTGTAATTTCACTGTTTGTTGTTCATTAAAAATAAGTTATTTGTCGATTATTCAGTTTTAATCTTTACTGGTTTAAAATCAATTGCCTACATTTTACAAAATACAAACTTAGCTCCTAACAAAACTGTACATATATTTCTTTTCCTAGTCCTTAGCCATGAACCATAACTACAATCTCACACAATATTATTCCAAAAGTGTACCTTTGTTAGTTTGATTTACCAGAGAATATAAAACCGCATGTTTCTGGATATACATATGCATTAAGATAGCATTTTAGAATTTCTCCGTAACAGAAAATCGTGTTTGTTTTACTTGTATGTGCATAATATTTAAGCTTGCAATACCAAGCTTTTTATAACGCACATCTTGTTGTAGGCTTGTTATAAATATACAAACGAAATGTGCTTAAATTTGTTCCAATAGCCACAAGATAATGAAGAAGGGGTCCTCCGTAACAACTGGAATGCTAATTTCTGTGTTGACTTAATTCCATTATTACTTTTCAACATTTTTTAAGTCAAAATGCATGACTTACAATATTGGATTGGGTGAACCATGGACTGTTCAACTAAGCATAACTTTATATGCAATAACACAAACAGTGTATAAACTGTTGTGATAAACACTTACCATACTACTTGAACTAGCTAGCATCTAGCACTGCCATGTGTCCTCCTCCTCCTAACTACATTTCTACATGTAGTCCGGCATATCTGTATTGGTCTGTATTTTCACGCATGCAAGGAACAGAACTGACTATGTGGCCAAGGTAGTTCAGATCCGTGATCGCGGCCACACTTTCACATACGAGAGAGAAAAAATCTTATTTTGCGTTAGGTAAAGAAATTGCATATCTTATCCAAAACTACACCGACCCCACAAATGTTTACTGAGGAGGATGTGATTGCCATGCCTCAATTTTTAATTGACAATATATTTTTCGAATTTGGAGGATACTAGTATAATGTTTTCCAAACAGACGATCGGGATACTAATGGGGACTTATTGTTCGCCGTTTCTGGTAGATTTCTTTCTTTATTCGCGTGAAGCCAGGTTCATACAAGTTTAGAAGAAAAGAAGAAAAAAAATCTAGCCAGATCTCTCAATTTCAATTTCCGCAACATAAATGGTGTTTTACATGTATATCTTTGAACAATCCTCAATTTAAGGATCTACCCAAACAGGCTCGGATCCAGGGGAAGGGAAAGGAAATTTCGCCGAGCGGAGCGAGGCACGAAAAGTTTTTGGGTATTTCTTAGTTAAACATCAGGATATTCATTAAAAAATACATGATTGTAAAAAAGGGGGTTCCAACCCCGGGACACCCCCTTGGATCCGTCAATGCCAAATTAACTGTACATTTAAAAAGGGACAACTGATACACCTACAGCAGCGTCATAGCTTTACCTTTACATTTATATTGACAAATCGGTACACTTAGCATCCAAACTTTAAACGTGATGATTTTGACTTTCCAACTGTGAACTTTCCATTTTTAGTATAGTTATATACCCCCATTTCCATCATATGGAGTCTACATTTCACAGCTCATTCGCTGCTGCTTACGTATATGTTATGTATACGGCAATTTCGCCAACACCCCCAAACTGAGCTAGTTAGCCAGGGTTATGTTCAACAACTGTTTTCATTGTCACTCATAAAGTTTTATAGTTGTCATCGCGATTTGACGGACCATTACTATGTGTCTATATCACAAATGAAGATGGACATCTTAATAGACCCCAAGTTACTACTGGATTGACACATACGGAGTTTGACATTACACCGGAGTGATACGGGCGTCACATGTGAAGCAGGTCATACTAACCCTTCCGGAGCACCTGATAACACTCCTGTCTTTAGGACTTCTCACTGTTAGGGTCGATGTAGTTATAGAATCTATTTATATACTACAAATTATCAACGGATTCAACCGTAATTACTCTCAAGCCAAGAAAGTGACGGGCGGACAGGGGTATCTATTTCCTTTCTCCAAACCTCTTGCTCCTTTCTCATGTCCCCTCTCTTCTTTCTTCTACCCCCTCTTTCCTGTCTCCAACCCCTTTCTCCCGGTCTCCCTTTCATTTTCTTTTCTCCCTTCTCTCTTACTCGACCCTTTTCTCCTTTCTCCCGCCCCATTTCTCCCGGTCTCCCTCAATCCTGTCCAACTCATCGAAAAATTAGAAAGGAGAAAAGAAAAATCAAAGGGAGACCGAAAGAAAGGGGCGGGAGAAAGGAGAGATGGGATGAATAAAGGAGAGAGGGGACGGGGGAAAGGAGCAATGGGGCAAGAGAAACTAGAAAGACACCCACCTGTCCGCCCCCTCATTTCTGATTATAACTTGGTACCTATATTTAATATTCTTTGTCGAGTGTCATTTTTTAAAACTAGATTTTCATTGTAGACTGCCAAGTCCGATACAAACATTGCACAAGAATTATTTTTATTTCTCTAATGATATGTCAAGTTTAAACCGGTTTGACACGTTAGATAAATTTTTCATATTCAACGTATGTTGAATAAAGCCCCATAGACCATACTACTCGCCAAACTCCCCTTGAAAATCTAATGCCATGTCGTCCCCTAAACGTTTGGGTAATCACACGGGTTCTGGGCTCCGGGGCCAACGTTTCATGAACGTGGGCCTCTTGACTCCATGTCTAGGACACTGGACTCCAACACTAGGTCTCCTAGCTGCAACACTAGGGCCCCTGGTCCCAACGCTAGTGCTCTGGGCTCCATTCACTAGGCTCCGGACTTCACATACATGGATTCCAGGCTCGCAGAGAGCTGTGGAGCCAGTGTTCTTATTCCTATGAGTTATATAAAGCATTTTTCAACGTAACTGGAATACACTTTTCAACATTTTGTAGACTTCTTACTGACCAGAAACAAGTTTTGTGACAAAAACCAGTCTGAAAATAAGTCCATTGATGGGCCTCTTCGGGAAAATATTTCGGCAAAATAAAAAGCCCTCTGTCTTTGAACATGCATTGCAATATTTTATTTTGATAATTAAAGTAACTGTTCATTGTGAAAGGGTGCAATTAAAACAGAGATCTCAGTGACTGTGAAAGGGCTTAGTAAAAGCTTTTCAAATGCATGCACAAAATATTCACATGAAACGTAACTACATACTTATATGTGATTAAAAAAACAGAAACCATGTTTTATAACCAAAGTTTTGCATGTTCCTGTTCTTTCTGTACACTTCAAAATGGTTAACCCATCGATTTTATGACCTAACAAACATGCAACTTGACGGTAATATACTAGTGTCTAAAACCAAAAAGCGGACACATCTGGCCAACTCTGTGGACGTAGCCACTGAAGACCGATCAAGGTGCTTGAACTTCCTGAAATCAGATAGAGGTCTTCCGGATATAGAACTGCTCAATGTCCCTTAGTTTCATCCGATTCGAATCAAACTTTTTTGAGTAAATGGAACTCGCGAACCAATCAACATATCCAGCAGATTTACAATGAAAGGATATGGAGTAAATGGACAAAGTCTCTACAAATATATGATTAAATCAAACAATGGAACAACGCTTTTATTGTAGTTCTTCATCTTGAAGTCACAATGAGGCCTTCAACAACGAGCTATATTCAAATCTCGTTGTAAGTTCTGGCACCGGTTTGAGCGGAATTCATTGCTTAATGTCAAGCAACGGTACATGCATGGATCTTCTCTTTTGTTCATGGATGCAGGGCTGTCAGCAAACATAAAATTAACTGGCAAAGTGTTCTTACAACCGCTATCATCGCTGTTTTCGACAAAAAAGACTCTTAAAAGACAATCACAACATATAATCATCCACAGGGAACTCATTGAAATCTTGGTATAAAGGGTGGTGAGAATAACATTTGGAAATTACAAAACAAAAACAAAATTTGAAAGTATGATATTGTGGCCACTCAAGAACAAGCACACCATAACTGAAATGTATTATAATTGTAAACTTTTTGAGTTATCTTCAAAAAATGTTTTTAATTCTTTTTCAGTCAGATGAGTGCCCTAGACCTTTGAACTATTTTCTCTACAATCTGTTGGTGTCTCTGCTTCCTCCTGATACCCATCACTGTGTCTTAAGCTTTATTTGATTCAAATAAAAGTTAATGTTTTGAGTTATCTTTCAGAACCCCAAATTGTACTGAAATCTATATGTTCGTTCACTGTAACCTTGAACTTTGATCTTTCTCTCAAAATAGAAGGTCTTTCATTCATAGAACTGAACAATATGCATTTTAAAAGTTCCATACGAATCGTATGTTTTTTTTTTATTTTGACGATCGAATTTTGTTTTTAATTTTTAAATCTATTTTAAGTCACTTTGTCATTGAGCTTTGGCACTTTTTCTTCAAAATCAATATCTTGTTTCCTAGTGCCCAAAATTTTATTTGATTAAGTTTCACTGAAATTCAATGTAAAGTTTTTGAGTTGTCTCATGGAAACTAATTTTTTATGTCACCCGTCCGCTCGCCTGATCGAATCACCGATTTTTCCAATTAACAAGGAGTAAATACCCGAGTTGAGTTGTTTTGTAGCTCGGCTAAAGCCTAACTCAAAGTCGATCATCACCGAACAAGATTATAGGCACAAATGAACAAGCAAATTCCTTCGTTTGCAGGTATTTTGGATTAAAAAAAATATTTCATTTAGTCAATGATGATTAATGTCAGTTTCTAGAAAATGAATAAGTATGGACAAGTGAAGAGAAATTGAAAATAAATTTCACCTTTTAATAAAATGTACAAGTTAGTCTGAAAAGGAGATCTCTGACTATATGTCAGAGATCTCCCGTGAAACTATTTCACTACTATATTGAAGTGTCAATGAGGTACAGTTTTCTATGTGTATAAAGTTCCAATGTTAAGGGAAAATAGAATTTTAGGAATCGTGAATTATTGTCCGTTTTCAAAGCATTTTAGGCATTTTCCAGAAGGGGGGNNNGGGGGGTGGTGGCTGGTATTTTTTAGAAAAAAAATTCTGGCCCCGATTTTTGCCCATCCCCACCAAAAAAAAAATTCTCTGACCAGCACCTTGGTTGAAAAAAAATAATCTTGCTCTGACTTTGTTCATTAGAAAAAAAGCCTGGCTCAACAAAATTTCCTAGCATAGTGTATACTGAAAAAAAAATTATCTGGGCCAAAAATATTTCCGATTTCCTGGCTCGGCTGAAAATCACAGCCCCCATTCCCCATCCCCGAAAATCAAATAATCCCTGCCTTAGCAGATTTCAACTTCAAAATGGTCAAATACATTTGAAAAACATGTATAGTAGCGATTTGTGTGATTTTTCGATTCCCTTTCAAATCATCTTAATCTAGTTCTGATGATACAAACTATTCAGTAATTGTTTGATGGAGGTCATATTCTTTTTGACAATTATCACGGAACATTTACACCAAGCTGTTATTTTCAGTACTATTGCACACTAACGTCCTTTGAACTTCATACAAGATAAAAGTTTTAACAAAGGTGTCAGAATGGGCCAAATGTTTTCTTTTCCCACCGCTATTACATAATTTTTCGCAATGACCGTTACTTGTTCAATTTTTTAATGAAATTACTCCTTTGATAAAGCATTCCTATTTGAAATACATTTTTTGGAAGTTCGATCTCTAGTAGCTATAAACACTCTCCGGGACAAGTTTGCAATTCCGGTGAGTGCAAAAATGGGACACGTAATTTTTCTTTGAAAGTAAAAAAAATTCTCTGGAGGTGATAGATACTTATATTATAATTAATTTCTACGGGTTATAATCTGTCTGATGCTTAAACCCTCCGAGCTTTAAGCACAAACTTGCTGATTTCCTCGAGGAAATTCATTTTTTCCTCTGAGGAAATTATTTTCCTTAGAGGAAATATACTTTTCCTCTCAGGAAAAACCAGTTTCCTCAGAGGAAAAACAATGTCCTCAGAGGAAATTTATTTCCTTGAGGAAATATATGTACTAATGTTTTCCTCGGAGGAAATTCACAAGAAATAGATTTCCTCTGGGGAAATTTTAAACAAAAGAATTTCCTTTGAGGAAATAAAAAAACAAACAATTTCCTCAGAGGAACTCTATAAACAAACAATTTCCTTAAAGGAACTCTATAAGGAAACCATTTCCTCACAGGAAAATCAAAATTAAAGAATTTCCTCAAACGAAATCAAATTCAAAGAATTTGTTGTGAGGTACAAACATGCCAAACATTTTGACCTCTTGGGAAATAAAAACAAAAAAAATAAAACAATAACAACAAAAAAAAACAAGTTACAAAAAAAAAACTCTATTAAAACAATAAAATTCCATTTAAGAAATTAAAAAATAACATATCTTTACTTCACTGCTGATGTAAAAAGCTTTTTTTGCTTTAATCATCATGCTAATGATATGAGATTTAATAACAAGGTGATAATTTATAACAGACACAATTTCACATTGTATAATATGATAAGAATTTATACTAATAACATAACACTAGATGTTGACTTACATGTAGTCAACATTCATTTTCTCACAACCAGGTTAAAAAATATTTTATATTTATAATCTTTAAGGTTGTTTAAAATTTTAGGTGAAATAAATCAGTTGTTAACTGTTTTTGACCATTTGGTGTAATATGTCCTGTTGAATTTTTTTACTTTGTGTTAACTCTTAAAGGGAAATAAAAAGAACTAGCTGTTTGCTGTTAATCATAAAAACTGTGAAACTTGTAATGTGCACGTGGCTGTTATCATGGATTTAAATTTGCTCTTAACTGTTTTAAGGGAAATTAAAGATTGCTAGCCTGTCTTGCCCTCCCCCTCCTTAATTTTTTTGTTATTAAACGATAAAATTTTGAATTATTGCAAGAGTGCAGAAACTTTATTCCAATGTTGAAAATGAACCTTTTATATTTTTGTTAACATATCGCAAGACGAAAAATGAATTTGTCATCATGCTGTTAACAAAAATATCTTACAGGGATTCCTGCACATTTTTCACATGAAAAGGGAGCTTTTTGTGGCAAAGTGGATAAAATATATCACTTTTCAGATCTTTCAGTCAGTCACTACATGTAGTATGACACATCACGAAGAAAAACTGTCAAATGACTGATCAGACCTGAAAATCAAAACCCCACATTACTTGCATTTGACTAATCTTGTTTCATATGGGCCATTTGAATGTGCTGTTTAACTTTTTCTATCTACCTTCTTGAAGTGGGTGCAGTTTAAAGTATCTGCTAAGTGTACATTTAAAATTCTAAATATATTGATTTGTTCGATTCAAAACTTTGAATATTATCTTTCACTTACTGGTACACACTGGAATATCTGTGGGTAACTATCTGTGTTACAGATTCCTCTTTTAATGTTTGTTATGTTTTGCAATTATTCTGTGTTTCACTGTTTGTGAACCAATAAGCTCCAGGTAGATGTAAACTCTGTTTTTACATCCTAGTACTTCATTCTTGCTTCAACATCAAATTTAACCAGCAAATAAAGAAGTACACAGGAAGAATTGTACAGAAAGTCAAAACGCAGTCTCACCTCTGGGAAGTAGAATGCCAAATTATAGGGAAACGCATCCAATGTAGAACCCCAATTTTTGTTCGGAACACATCAAGAATCAACCTGGTATCGATGAAAAAGGCCACAATCACAGAGCCTCAAGCATCGTCAAGCATAAGTTTAAAAGTATTATTTTCAAGATTTTTGGCAAAATTCACATTATTAATTAGGCCTATACGTTTAATCTATCAATTTTCACGAAACACGGATGTCCAAAAGAAAAGGAAGTTGCACTGTCCTATTCATTACCCTCCTGTTATAATTGACACTTACCAAGTTCTTTTAAAAGCCCCGCTGGTATATCTGTGATGAGCAGAATCAATGCGTCTTTATACTTT
>MJUU01033674.1:57970-69422 GCA_002080025.1 Modiolus philippinarum | reverse complement strand
GATTGATTGATTGAATATTGTTTAACGTCTACTCAGCAATATTTCAGCTATATCAAGACGAGAACAAGTTTGTTAATAAATAATCACTTTGGGGTATGGAAAGGGCCATGGGACGGGAAATTCTGACTGCCACTGCAAAAGTAGGGTGAAATCGTCAAGGGCGGGGAATTTAGCCTTGTAGCCGATCACATACGGACCACCCAAAAAAGAGCTTGCTACAAGGGTTCTTTAACGTGCAGGAAGCGTGTCGTTTCTTCCAACACGTGGACCTGAGTTTACATCCCATCCGAAAGATGGGTTGTGTATTTATTAATCCCGCACAACCACGGAATGGGTCCTATTTCTATATCCCGGGACCCTCGGGGTCAGCCTCCGTTTAGGAGGGGTCACACCCCGCAAGCCGGAGATACTAGGTCCTATTTCTATATCCCGGGGTTCCCTCGGGGTCCTCTGTTAGGAAGACTCATACTCCAAGCTCAAAGGATGCTGCGGGCCTATTCATTAGCCGGGACCGCGCACGGCGGACTAGTCATATGAGAGCATTGTTAAATGTTTTAACAATGCTTTTAGACCTAAAGCAAGTTTTATTTAGTACACTTGTTGAAATTTATTTTCTTCAATATCATGGTATCAACTTTTCTTAAAAGTATTACATTTTATTGTCGATCCCGCAAGCTATGGTCTTATTATTTCGTGAATATCTCTAAAACAGTTCGATCGATTCTGATGAAACTTTGCAGGAATCCTCAATAAACCTTACAAAATACATAAGTAAAATATAAAGGTATTCTATTCATAAAAAGTGTCTTTAGGTGTATGAATACTAAAAGCTTTTTTTTTTGTTTACGTTGCATGTAATAATGGGGTGTATAAATCCGCAAAGGTTGGAGTTCAATGAAATAGTGCATTTAGCTTATGCATTCAATTTAATAAAATGGTACATTTCTTGAAAGCTTATTGTCCCCCGCCGCACCGCGACGGTGGGACATAGTAATGGTCTGCGTCCGTGTGTCCGTCCGTCCGTCTGTCTGTCACACTTTCTTGTGGACGCAACTCCTCGGAAACCGTGTATTGGATTTTGTTCAAATTTTGTAGGATTGTTAGCCACTATATGTCCTAGATCATATCGCACCGCTATTTTGATTCGTCAATTTTTTATAAGAGTTATGGGACTTTGACGATTTTTAGCAATACTATACAAATGGAGATCTTGTGGACGCAACACCTCGACAACCGTGTGTTGGATTTTGTTCAAATTTTGTAGGAGTGTTAGTCACTATATGTACTAGATCATATCGCACCGCCATTTTGATTCGACAATTTTTATAGGAGTTATGGGACTTTGATTATTTCCACATTGTTATGCAATGGCAAATCTTGTGGACGCAACTCCTCAGAAACCGCTGGTCAGAATTCATTCAAATTTTACAGGATTGTTAGTCACCACTAGTACTAGATCATATCGCATCGCCATGTTGATATGTCAAATTTTGTGGGAGGTATGGGACTTTGATTATTTCCACATTGTTATGCAATGGCAAATCTTGTGGACACAACTCCTCAGAATCCGCTGCTCAGAATTCATTCAAATTTTACAGGATTGTTAGTCATCATTAGTACTAGATCATATCCCATCGCCATTTTGATTCGTAAAATTTTGTGAAAGTTATGGGACTTTAATTATTTCCACATTGTTATACAATGGCAAATCTTGTGGACGCAACTCCTCAGAAACTGCTGGTCAGAATTCATTCAAATTTTACAGGATTGTTAGCCACAATTAGTACAATATCATATTGCGTCGCCATTTCGAGTCTTCAAATTTTGTGGGAGTTATAGGACTTTGATTATTTCCACATTGTTATAAAATGGCAAATTTTGTGGACGCAACTCCTTAGAAACAGCTGCTCAGAATTCATTCAAATTTTACAGGATTGTTAGTCACCATTAGTACTAGATCATATCACACAGCCATTTTAATTTGTCAAATTTTGTGGGAGTTATGGGACTTTGATTATTTCCACATTGCTAAACAATGGCAAATCTAGTGGACGCAACTCCTCAGAAACTGATAGTCCAAATTCATTCTAATTATACAGGATTGTTAATCGTTATATGTAATAGATCATATCACATCGCCATTTTGATTCAACAAATTATAAGGGAGTTATTGGACTTTATCGACTTAATGCATACTACAACATTTGGAGACTTTCTGGACACATCTCGTTATACTCCAGTTAAGGGATTTTGCTGAAATTTTGCTTAGCTATTTGCCACCTAATGCAGTTGATCATATCCTGCCGCCATTTTGATTCTCAAAATTTTACATGAGAAATGGGACTTTATTGACTTTTCTGCGGCGGCGGGGGACATAGCTACGCGTAGCAATCTTGTTACCTTAGGAACAAAAATATCTTCCTTTTATTTCTAGAAGGTAGGATAAAAACAATGACATGACCTTTCCTGGGGTGAAATTGAAAGCGAAAGTAGCATTTTAACACACGTTTACTTCGGGAAGAGTGAACTTTTTATTATGCCATGAAACATGTCCTGATTTTTTTAGTGAAGCATCAGTAAATAACCATTGTAGCCAAACTGTGTGGAGAAACGCCACGCTCCATGCAGTATAAAGACCCCTTCTATATTTCTCTGAAGAGAGCAGACGCACTGGGTGTCGTATGGAAGGCTAAATTTCCTGCCCCTACCCATTTCTCCAATTTTCCAGTGGCAGTCAAAAGTCGTTGCCCAGGTTGTCCCTTCCACCTTTATTTCTTTCTTCTGATACTTTCAATTTTTTGAATTGATTAACTTGTTCTCGTCCTGATATAGCTGAAATATTGCTCATTGGACGTTAAACTCTAACTAATCAATCAATCCATTGTTGTAGGTAATAAATGACAGTTTATTTGAAACGACGGTAAATGTGCTAGTGTTCCGAAAATGAACAATTTAAGAAAGACATATAGGGAAAAAACAATGGTGGTATTACACCTTTAAACATATAAGTACATCCGAGTAATCGACACAATAGAGTTCGTCACAACGAGGTTCGACTGTATATATATCAACTTGCCCAATCATTGAATACTGACTTTTATGATTATAGTTAGAGTTTATGGGTAGGGGAAGGGCCATGATAAGGGTTTGGGGGTGAGGGTTTAACGGGATATAGTTATCAGGGGTTATTGTAAAATGGGGCAAGTTGAGGGACAGGTCACCTAATATATACATGCGTATATATTAATTTATGGGGCGAGTTGTCGATGGTTTTGTAGTTTGTTTTCGAGTTTGTTCAAAATTTTTTAATGAGGCGAGTTTATTGAAAATGGGGGGAAATAGAGGGGGCAAGTATACAATGGGGCAAACTTGACATGGATTCGTTGCAATATTCCGTTCAGTTCAAAGCAGTTTTGAAATGAGATACACGAAAGGTGATTCAGCCAGTCAAATTTAAAATCTATAACAGATCACAGGGACTGAATATATAAATTGTCCCTGCAGATCAGTATGATTTTTTGGTAGTTTTACAAGAGACATACTCGAATATCTATGAACTTATAAAGTTGGCGAACGGACCCTTGGCAAACGCGATAATTGGATGAAGGAACCCGGATTTGCATGAACCGTAGTACCACTCCCCCTTTTTCGCCAATACTGAATACTGGAGTCCTTGATCCGCCTCTGAGAAGGCTAGGCAGACACACGTTTTGTTCATAATACGTGAATTAAATGCTGCACATTTATAGATCTAGGCCTACCTGTTTTCACACTCTCTCGGAGACGCACTCTGTCCCCGATAGTGTCAACCCCTAAACGGTGAAGCTCTTCATCTGTCAGTTATTAGGGAATAAAGTCCCTTAATCGCAAATTTCAAGGGCATCTTTCAGTAAGTCTTACATACTGTCGTCTTCTATCGTGTATTTCCCGCTCAATACGTAACCGGTGTCATATGGGAAAAATCCGTTTAATTTTATCCTCGTCACGTCATGTAGTTTTGACATCACGTAATGGTTTTTCGACGCCATGTAATGAATACAGCACCGTACGTCAACATGTTCTAACAAAACGTTAAAAGTCCAAAACTTAAGGAATGTTCTACTCATTTAACGACAGCCCATTATCAAAAAATGATATAACCAAATAAAAACCGACACCATGTAATGAAAAACACCAAGTAATAGAAAAATGACAACACGTAATGGAAAAAAGACAACACGTTATGGTAAAACGATATAGCGTAATGATATAACAGCATAATGTCAAGGTAAAACGACATAATGTAATAAATAATCGACATCACGAAATTATAAAACGGCATCACGTAATACAATCACTACATAATGTAAAGACAAAACGACAGAACGTAATGAAAAAACGACACCACGTAATAAAAAACAACATCATGGAATGAAAACACGACGCCACGAAATAGAAAAAAAGACAACAAGTAAAGTATTTAAGACATAACGCAATGTTAAAACGACAAAACTTAAAGGATTGATTGATTGATTGAATATTGTTTAACGTCTACTCAGCAATATTTCAGCTATATCAAGACGAGAACAAGTTTGTTAATAAATAAATCTTTGGGGTATGGAAAGGGCCATGGGACGGGAAATTCTGACTGCCACTGGAAAAGTAGGGTGAAATCGTCAAGGGCGGGGAATTTAGCCTTGTAGCCGATCACCTACGGACCACCCCAAAAAGAGCTTGCTACAAGGGTTCTTTAACGTGCAGGAAGCGTGGCATTTCTTCCAACACGTGGACCTGAGTTTACATCCCATCCGAAAGATGGGTTGTGTATTTATTAATCCCGCACAACCACGGAATGGGTCCTATTTCTATATCCCGGACTTAAAGGAAACACGACATAATGTAATAGATAATTGACATCACGAAATTATAAAACGACCTCACGTAATACAATTTCTACATAATGTAAAGATAAAACGACAGAACGTAGTGAAAAAACAACACCACGTCATAAAAAACGACATCACACAATGATTTATCACCACTTAAGACAGTTATGGCGTTCCATAGATGACCATTATTTGCCATTATTCTGAAGCTCAAATATATCAGGCGGGGTGAATAAATGCACAACCCATCTTTCGGATGGGATGTTAATTCAGGTCCACTTGTTGGAAGAAGTGCCACGCTTCATGCACGTTAAAAAACCAATGCAGCAAGCTCTTTTTTTAGAGTGGTCCCCCGTCCTTTTCGATTTCACCCTTCTTTTTCAGTGGCAGTCAGAATTTCCCGTCCCATGGCCCTTTCCATACCCCAAAGTGATTATTCATTAACAAACTCGTTGTCGTCTTGATATAGCTGAAATATTGCTGAGTAGACGTTAAACAATATTCAATCAATCAATCAAATATATTAGGATCAACCTCAGTCTCCACCAAATATGTTGTGACGTTACTTTTGGTATGCAACACTTATTGTTATAAACCTGAGTATCTGGATACTGGCTAATTGTAAAATAAATGATGTAAGGCCAGATCAGGTTTCAATTGATGTTTATTGTCAGGAATCGTGGTCACAAGTAATATAATAATAACAAAATATACACTGTTGAAATATAATATAATACTACTAATAATAAATCAGAAAAAATCATAGTGTGTGTGATGTGTTCTTTAAATCTTGGGTTAATGCGAGAAAGTACATCGTCTATATATCTGAAGCTGAAATTAAAAGTCTGGGCTAGTTCTTCTTGTTTCTGTTGTATCAGCCCTTGTAAAAACTTTGATTCATACGAAAAAAAGTAAAAGGTCAGCTAAAGGTGGCGCACAATTTGTTTGCATAGGAATCCTTATGTCCGTTGAAAAACACGGCCTCCACATTCAACAAAAATTCAAGCATCTTAATCACGTCATTTTCACTGTATTTCTTGTTTGACCCAGTGTGGTTCTAAACAAAACATGTTTTATCTTTTCCTATTACCAGGTAGGAATACCAGCGTTCTCCGTTTTTGGTACAGAAACATTGATGTATCAGATCGGAAATTACTGTTTTAAGTTTATTATCGGGAAGAGTGGTATAAAGGGTAGAAAAATCAAAAGTTTGAATGCTATTTCATATGCGAGACTGTTTGAGGAGAGCTGTTCAAGGAGATCTTTGGAATTTTTAAGAATCCACATCTGATTCACGCCGCTCGTGGAATAGGCTTTTTCGCAGTAGCTTTTTAGACCATCTCTAACTGCAGTCAGTAAAGTGGTAAGGAGTTTGGATAGGGGCTTAGTTGAATATAAATATTGAATTAACATCATTTTTTGACATATTTATTACAGACTCATCTGACTTAATATTGTTATCGGACTCAACTCTAACTGCAGTCAGTAAAGTGGTAAGGGGTTTGGATAGGGGCTTGGTTGAATATAAATATTGAATTAACATCATTTTTGACATATTTATTACAGACTCATCTGACTTAATATTGTTATCTGACTTAATATTGTTACATGAGTTAGCACTTGTACCATTTGATTCGTAAATGTTTGTGGCTACTTCAATAGGCGATTTTCATATTAATATTACGTAAGCGGTATTTCTAACGATGTAAGCGGTTTTGTCACGTGATACCCGACATAGAAACAAGTTGCCTGGCGGCATCGTTTGAAATATAATGGTGAAGCGTTGTGTTTGGGGCACATGTAACAGTGATAGCCGTTATATGGACAGGGGATATATGAAAGGGGTCACATTTTGGCCTATACCAAAACCCGCAACAAGACTTGCAGAAACAATGGAATGGGTAAAGGCTTGTGGGCGAAAGAAATTTTCAGTCAAAGATGTAAACAAACATTCCTATGTTTGCAGTAAACACTTTGTTGAAGGGGGTCCAACGGAAAAATACCATGTTCCAGTTTCTGCCTTTTCCTCCGCTATTAAGCCGCGACGAAAACCGCCAACAAGAAGGAAACTTTTTGATGATAGTAGTGTCGCACATACCATGACACTGTCACCAGGGTCCAATACTAATACCCCAGCTTCTATAATATTTGTGCCAGAAGCACCATTACCCGCAGTTTGGGTGGAAATTTGTACAACTGAGGAGCTGTCTGACAAAGAATATCCTGTTTCACTGAAAGCCACTTTGGAGAATGAAGTAATTGCATCAGAAGGTGATGGTAAGTAAATGACAGTCTGTGACTAGCCCTATGCCCGAGACACAGGCACTTGTCTGTCAGAAAAAAATCCCCTATACCCTTACATAACACGTTATGTAAGGGTATAGGGATTTTTTTTGAGAAAGGGACAAGTGCCTGTGGCCCGAGACTAGTAAAATCAGTTTTGCCAAAATGTGCAAAACTGACCTCAGAAACATTACCCGAATTTATATACTCATATACTTAAAATATACCCCAAATTTATATAACAACACTAAATTTAGGATTCGAATATACTCATATACCATCGATTATAACATGATTATTAAAAAAAATCAATGAATCATAGCAAAAGTACATGAAATATTGAAAATTATAAGACCATAATAATCAGGAATTATGTTGTTTCATAAATAACTGCCCCTTTTTTTGTTTTTTTTACCAAAATTTGCATAAATTATTATTCCTACATGCAAATTTATATACAATTTGTTTAAAAACACACCCGAATTTATATATATTCATGCAAAAAAAACCATACTAGCCCCTTAGGGCTAGTGAATGAAAAAGTTTTTGGCACAGACTGAATAACAACATATCTATTTTACTGATAATTTAGATTTCTCATCACTGCAGATTAAATCAAAACATTTGGAAATTCATGAACCGAAATTAGTTTTTAGAAATTAGAACCGAGGATTAGTGCACTTGCGGAAGTATGTGCAGGTACCAAAACCTTTTTAAAGGTACACGAGAACAGCAAATAATTACGTCGTCCCAGAAATTTGACACGTACTATAAAACGACTCTGAGGAAATACAGACTAATAAGGCACAAGTCATATGCATACTGAAAAACAAGAAAGCACAGCATACTGATATCATAATCTATTATGATTGAACGATCATTTGATATTTGATATAAACCGAGGGCTTGGCGATTTTGTAAATTAATGAATCTTGGTGCAAGTGAATATTCTTCTTGTTATAGAAATAAATGATTCACTTTTAATTGCCTAGTTTAATTTGAAGAATAGTATTTGTTGCAAATGGTAGTATTAAACACCGTTTAAATGGAAGTTATTGGAGTATAAACGGGACCAAGTCACTCACAAACATATCATAAAAGTCCTTCGGAATTTTATTTGTATGTGAGTGAATTGGTGCGGTTTATACTTTAATAAATTCCCTTGAAACGATGTTGAATCAAATAATAAATAACTTCATGTGATATTTCATGAAAATTAATTTGTCCGAGATTTCCATGAAAATAGATCCCCAACCTCCGGGAAATCAAATAGTCGTGTACTTAGTTATATAACAGGAAGAGAAGTACTGTATGTACAAGTTAACATGAACTCTACTAGTATATATTCGAGCGAAACCAAGTCATGTCTCTGGTTCAAAGCAAATCTCGTTGCTAGAAATAAGTAAAGTCCGACAGATGAGACATATGCCTAAAAAGTGTGTTGAGGTTAACAGGGCTTTTAAAGTCGAGTAGGGTATGTAAAAAAATTACATTGTAGTAACATTGGAACATTTCTGACTTGAACAGTGCTTGTTGTAAAATATACCAAACCAAAAAATTAGGCTAGGCAGGGTCGGGTTACCCTAAACTCACAATTGTTTTTTGTAGGCCATATCTGAATTACATATCTTACCGGCAGATCAAGGAGTTCAGGATTTGAAAAACCATTTGATGGAGAAGTTCTAGATTTCATGTAGAATTTGACAAAAATGACAAAATAACATAAAAGATTATAGCTCTACATTTTCTTAGTCTGGATTTGGCTCACTTATTAGCAAGTTATACATCAACAGATGATAATGTTGTTCATTCACATTTTTTTTTAAGGTGACCACAATTATAGCAGACCAGCCTCCATACGTAACATACCAACTAAGAGCATAGGATGCCAAACTAACATAGCATTTGATGATATCAGCAAGTACAGTGATGATTGTTTAAAAGAAGAAAGTAATATGAGGAGGAAATTCGTTTCAGATGATGTGTTCAAGTGTGACAAAACATGTAAATTTTACACAGGTAATGATTGTTGTGATGTTTTGAGGTAAAACAATAGAAACTGAAACCAACGGTAGTACTTAAATATCCAAGTCAAAGCCTTTCTGGGTTAGAAAACAAATAAATGCATATTTTGTATGTCAAACGATTTTTAAGTGTGAAGTTAAAACATTTTTCAAGCCTATGAAAATGTAGGTATGCTTTCCATCGGGTTTCAAGTTGATTTTTTGCTTCTTTTATCTAATCACATGAAATCATTGGCGGATCCAAGGGGGGTCCGGGTGTTGGAACCCCCCCTTTTTCTGGACAATCATGTATTTTTGAATGAATATCCTAGTGTTTTACTAACAAAAAACCCCGAAAAATTTTCGCGCCTCGCTCTGCTTTAAATTCTATTTGGAACCCCCTTTTCAAATTGCTTGGATCCGCGCCTGGAAATGTATCAAAATTACACATGAAATTTCTGAATTATTCCAGAAAAGGATGCTCCAACCCTCAGACATATTGAAACCACCAGTGTCTCCGTCACTCCTAATTTCTCTCTAATTACAGGATTGTCATTGGCTGTATTTGGATGGCTGTTTTCTATATTGAAAGTAAAAGCATCCCATATGGTATATTGGAATAGTGTTGATACTAATGAGAGGGAAAGTAGTGAGGTATCAATTTATCAGTAACTAAGGAATCACTCTTTAAGAGGCTTAAAACATATTGCAAATTTTAAATTGAACATTTATAATCAAGTTTGACTATTAAATTGTGTATAGAAGAAAATCTTAACCCACCTACATGTACAAAAATGTACAAGTAGCAGGTCTCAAGTCCTGAACCAGATACTTATCTGGAAGTGTGAGAGAGATTTTCTACTTCTATTAACAATATTGCATACATTTATTTAAATATCATGTATGGACTATTTACATCAAATTTATGTTATGAAGAAAAGTCTTAAACCACCTACATCTACAAAATATTGTACATGTAGCAGGTCCCAAGTCCTGAACCAGACTTTAGTTATGAACATTTCATTTCTAAATCTGGAAGTGTGAGGGAGATTTTTCAAGAGGATGACCTAAATTAATCTTACATGTCTCCTAATTCAACGGTGACTATACTGAAGATATTCCATGATGGAGAATAAATGTATTTTGTGTGTGTTTTTTTTGGGGGGGGTGTATTGATAAATAATTAACCAAAAAAAAATGAATTTACTGTCTTCATATGCCAATTTCGACTACTTTCTCTTCAGTGCAGAAAAAATCAAACATAAGCACTCCAGATCATGAAAGATGTATATACGGTATATTTACCGGATCAAGTGGATTACGATATTTCTCCACTTTGAGATAAATTTGTGATTTTCAGCATGCGAGCTTTAGCGAGCATGTTAAAATCAGAAGTTTAACTATCGAGAATGGAGAAATATGGTAATCCACGAGCAAACAGAAGGGTATATTGTTTCTCCGATGACTTTCAATGTGTTTCAGGTGCAGATTCAGTGGTTCAGCACGGTTGTCAACATTGGTCGCCCTACCTGAAAACCTAGTAAAGATGACGTCACAATAGACTTTATGAATGAAATGAAAGTTGCGGGAAACATCACGCATAACTGGATTAAAAATAATACGCATTTTTTACCAACTGGGTTAACACGCCAAGAATTGGAGAAAATATATTGATTTTAAATACCTCTGCAACAGAATGTTTGAGTTCAAGTAAATGTATCTGTAAAATCTAGAAGACAAAATTGACCAAAATAGGAGGTGCACATTTTCAATGCATATACAAACACTGTGGATAGCATTAAATACCTAGAAGAACTGTGAGGACTTGATTTCACAAAAAGAATATTGTTGAAAAATGACTAGTTAAACTATCTGTAAAATCCAGAATTATTCATAAAATGCAACCAATTACCAAACAAGAGGCTCTCAAGAGCCTGTTTCGCTCACCTCGACCATGGCTGCCATAGATAAAAGGCATTTCCAATATGAAAAACTAAAAATAACATTTAGCAGAATACTTTTTTTCTAAAATTACAGTATTCTTGTTTGGTTTCCACGGCAACCGAAAGATCCACCATCCATTACAACCCATAATAGAACACCATTCCTCAAAAAAATTTGGGCAGGGGTTCCCCTTATGATTAAAGTAATACATAGTGCTGAAATTAAAACATGCAGACCACTTTTCAAATAAAAATTAATAAAATTTGGGCAGAGGTTCCCCTTAAAATCAATAGGGCCAATGTAAAAACTATGTTCCAGATGGGGGCCATCTTGGATGAGGTATGGACCTACCAGATA
>MJUU01033674.1:34907-48357 GCA_002080025.1 Modiolus philippinarum | reverse complement strand
TCAAAGTTTCAAGGGGCATAACTCAAGAACCCCTTGGACCTCTGAACCCGAAATCGAACTTGGCCTGAGTTTTGTGGTATACAAGTTACATAACAAGTTTGAAGACAATACATTATTTCATTCAAAAGTTATCAGTCGGAAACCCTAAAATTCGCAAAATATCAAAGTTTCAAGGGGCATTACTCCAGAACCCCTTGGTTCCTCTGAACCCAAAATCGAACTTGGCCTGAGTTGTGTGGTAAAGAAGTTACATACCAAGTTTGAAGACCTTATGTTATTTCGTTCACAAGTTATCAGTCGGAAACCTTCTAGGGACGGACGAACAGACACACAGACGGATGGACAGACAGACGGACGGACACACGACTTGGGGTATCACATAATACCTTGCCACTACGTGTGGCGGGGTATAAAAATGGCTAAGTCAGTTGATATCATAATGTGACCAAAATAGCAGACGACTCATTCCCCCTAAATATAAAGTCAAATACCAAGTTTGAAATAAATCGACCCAGCAGTAGCTGAGAAAAATGTGATAAACTTGCGATGGACGGCCGGACAAGGGTACATTTATTCCAATACACCACCCACTCACGAGTGGGGGTATAAAATGGGGTTCTAGCAAAATCTGGAGACATTGCTATTAACATAATTAAAGTACCTATTGCCTTAATTCAGGAATTTTTGTCAATCCCTAGATTTTTATTATATTTTCGTTACAATACTGATATGTACATACATAACTTTATTTTGTAAATGTTACTACATCATGTAAACAGGGAAAAATTTCTTGACACGGTTCCATCAGTGAGATGCACACCTCAGTTTATATAGTAATACTTGCTGAAAAGTTTCCTCCAGTAACATGACCACTTCATTTAATTTTTGCATAGTATTTCTGTAACTACACCTCATGTAAGAAACCTGCATTCTGATTGGTCAATTGTGTGGTATGTTTTTGGCAAATATCCCTTCACTGATAAACTTGTCGTGGTTTTTGTCACAGAGTCATCTATGCATTTTGATGATAGACACATTCGGTGTAATTAAACAGATCTATATATCATGAATGTCAGGGTATTTTGCCAAACAAACATGTCTTGTGTTTATATTCCCATTTTTGCAGGCTCAGAAAATTTTTCTGCCAGGCAACTTGTATTTTTAGCAAATACCCCCCCCCCCCCCCCATCTTGATTCTTCTGTTCAAAATACCTTTCTCAAATCTGCTGCAAAGTCTGCCAGCTGATCATCGTAGTAAGGAACTCTTTCATCATGGGCTCTCGGATCAAAATTTTCAATGTTTGATGTATTACTTGAATCCGTACCAAAATATCTGTAAAATCAATAAACAAGTGAAGACCCTAAAAGATGTCTCGTCCATCCGTGTTGGCCTCTAAGTTGATGTGAAATCTAAGTGAGCTAATAAGAAAAGTGAAGATGCTCACTAGACTGTGAAATTGAGGTCAAGGACAAAAGTCACCTGCCAGACTGACATGTACTACCCAAGACCAACCTACATACCAAACATTATCAACCTACTACACTTCTAGTTATTGAGAAATGGACTTAAGCAGAAAAACTTAACGTAGCCACTAGAATGTGATATTGAGGTCAAGGACAAAAGTCATCTGCCAGACTGACATGTACTACCCAAGACCAACGTACAATACAAATATCATCAACCTACCACTTCTAGTTATTGAGAAATGGACTTAAGCAGAAAAACATAACTTGGTCATTAGACCTAGAAATTGAGGTCAAGGTCACATAACGTTATGTCTGTCAGGTAGCACTTGATTAGTACTACCACTGGACCAAATATGATGTTCCTACTGTTACATCAAAGGGTTTTTGAAATATCCTGTATTTAGTAAAAGTTAACACCGTCGCTTTCGTCATACTTTGCATGCCTATGTCTCGCTTTCCGCGACTTTTGCCGCGGGCGACACAAAAACTACAAATGACTCGCTACAAACAACAAGAGGATACCATGTTCCCCCATTTCCTAAATGTAATTGAGGTTAAATATTCTCCAATTTGTGGTGTTTGACAAAAATTGTATTCCTTCAAGCATACATGTATCTGCAAATGGTAGTGTCCTTCTTTTGTGAATAGAGTCGTTTAATTGCTAAAAGTGAATTAAGGAGATGTGCTTATACATGTAGTTATTCTCACTGGAATCAATGTAAATCAGCATAAGATAACCTTCCCTTTTACTTAATACCTTTTAACACATCTGCATATATCCTTTCCCCGTAGATTTTCATCAATATCCTTTGTTTAAGAGGAGTCACACTTACAAGAAGTGTTGACAGACAGACCTGAAGAATGTTTTATAAACATGAAAGTAAATTAGCAATATTACTGCTATGCTGTTTTTTATATTGGTAAATATATACAATTATGTGTATGTGTGTGTACAATCAACAGTAGAGTTCTCTTTGAATAGTATTTTAAGCTTTCGGGAAATACATCTTAGATTTTAGGGTAATAAGCTTTCAGGATGTACATCTAGAATTTAGGGTATTCCTACAAAAATGTATCAATAACTTGAATTAACCTAGTCATAATTAATATCATTAAGAGCTATGTAAACAGATATATATTTGACCCTCTCTAGTAGCTATCCTCAATTTACACTTTTGAATTATACCTAGCAACCATACTTGTATACATGTATTTTTTTTCCATCGATAGTACAGACTTTTTCACTAATTCGAATTCAGAAATATTTGATTTCAATTTCTGTAAATTTCCTGAAGTCTCATAGATCACTTATTTTTGTAATTCTATTAAGCAACCATCATTATTCATCAACTCTTCCATGCATGTTTTAGAATTTGTTGTGATTTGCACAAGTATTTTCACTAACTGGATTTCAAAAATATTTGTCTCCAATGCAGTCATTCATAAAGGTCATTACTCGATAGAATTTTTCTTATTTATCATCTTCTTTTAATACTTACTTTGGTTTCATTAATTTCATTCTTTTGATGTTAACAGGATAATCATGTTGTCTTGCACGCTTTTTCCACAAATTATCTCCATCAGTCACAGATTTCACCTCAAATGCCTCTATCTCATATAAAGTAGCACTGACATGTCTACATGCTCCATCCGCTCTGGAAAAAAAAATAAACATAAATATGTGATTTATATGACTTTCAACAATCTCAATGAATGAAAGCAAGAAGTCCACATATTAAGATATATAGCAATCAATCACCCAGGCCTTGGCTCTTAACATACATGTATGTCTTAAAGACACACAAACAGAGCCATGTGAAATGTGATGTTTTCATTATTTGTACACTTTGAAATGATCAATCATCCATGATCTATATACATGTACATGTAAAAAAGATTATTTAGAATTCGTTCAGCAGTTAATTTCATATTGTTTTGTAAGAATTAAGTCATTTAGACGAATCATTACACCAAATATGGTATCTCTATACACTGCAATGGCTCAGAAATTGACTTGAATGTAAAACTATGTCGCGAAATTTACAAAGTCACTGAACCGTGCAAATGAGGTCAATGTCACTTGACAAGTGGCAGACTGGCATGTACCCACTAAGATGCATCATTACACTAAATATAAGAAATGTATGCATTACAAATACGGAGAAAAGGACTTGAATATGAAACTGTCGCAATTTTCTTGGAGTCATTGAACCATGAAGACAAGGTCAAGGTCATCTGAAACATGTGATGCTGGAAAGCTCATAACCTAAGGTATCTGTGGGCCAAAGATGATCTGCGTATTACAGTTAAAAAGTTATTAAGGTTTTAGAAAAAGTTTACAACGCTGCCGCTGCTGGCAAGACAAAAAAGAGCAGCTAAATCAGGAGAACAAATGGATTATTTTGATTTTATTGATAGAACCCCTTTTGAAAATTTACATCTATCATTTTGCAAATATATACTTGAAACAAAGAAAAATTTTTCTAACCTTGCTGTTAGATAAGAACTTGGAAGAATTTTCATCATGTTCATTGCGTTTTTGGTAAAAATTTAATCTCTTTTTTATTAAACTAGATTATACACAAATATAATAAATCCACTTGTAAAAGAAGCATTTTTATTGACGAAAAACTTAGATTCAAGTGGAATATATTCCTGGTTTACCAGTACTTATATTAAAGATAAATTATCTGAAGTTGATAAAGACTGAATTTTACTGCTGTTACTATTGTTTTTTATATATCACATTGGCTAGGGGGAAGGTTTGGGCCCAATAAAACTAGTTTAACCCTGCCGCAGCAGGTTTGCGCCTGTCCTAAGTTAGGAAATTTATTAAGCCTTTGTGTGTCTTGTCTTTTTTCTAGTTAGTTTACTTTATGTCTGTAGGACAATGTAGGAGTCTAGGATGATGTTTATTTCGCTGAACTTGGTTACTCTTTAATCAGGGACCGACTCCGACCTGCTGTTGGGTGTGGGATTTTCTCACCGTTCATTGAAGATCTTATGGTTGCTTGAGTTAACGTTGTTATTAACCTTTTTTGGGTCGTTGTCTCTTTGACACATTCCCCGTTTCCCTTCTTTTTTCTATTACATTGACTACAAAATTGTATTGACTTAAACGTTCAAACAAATAAATGCTGTTAAGAAATATATCAAATCAAAAATAAAATATTTTATGATTCTATTATACATGTTATAGAAACAAAATTCCAAAATATTGATGATAAAAGTAAATAGAATCTATATAAATCTCTCAAAAATAGATTTTCTTCTGAAGAATATTTAAATATAATTCCAATTGGTAATGCAACGTCCAGTTTCATTGGTCAATGTCATGAACAACAAAAAAGTTAATTCTCGATAAACTTTTCTTGTCCATTAATACACTACAACGTTAAATAGTGCAGTATATGGTGACGTAAAAATGAGTGACAACATTGTTCAAAAGTTCAAAGGATTGGAATTATAAGAAATAAAAGTAATTTTGGAGGAGTTTATGGATGTGTAAACGCGGCCTTTCACTCACAAACTCTACATAAATCCTTCGGATTTTATTTAGTTTGTGAGTGAGTCGGCCGCGTTTAAACATCGATAAACTCCTCCAAAATTACTTTTATTCCTATAATAAATAACTTTGAATTCAGAAAACTCATAAGTAACCTCAAAATAAGTGATGAAACAGTGTTCTTGGTAGACAAAAAAGGTCTCGCGCAACGCACTAGAAACACAAAATCTCTAATTTTACTGGTAAAATATCTAATTTTATAGGAAAATCTCTAATAATTAGATATTTTACCTCTAAAATTAGATAATTCCTGTAAAATTAGATATTGAAGCAATTAAATTAGATATTGAAACTGTTAAATTAGATATTGATGCTGTTATATTAGATATTGAAGCTGTCAAATTAGATATTGATGCTGTTAAATTAGGGATGTTTCTATTAAATTAGAGATGTTCCCGTTAAGACTTTCCTGTTAAATTAGACATTTTGCTGTTAAATTAGAGATTTTGCCTGTAAAATTAGAGATTTTGTTTTTCTAGTGACGCCAGCCCTTTTTTCGTGACGCCAGTGCCCTTTTCATCGAGTCTGCCCTTTTTGTTGTGGCTCCAGTGCCGTTTTGCTCTAATTTCTGATATAACATTGCCCACATTGCGCAAACATATTTTGTCAAACTGAAAATTAACATACATATCCTCCGGTAATTGATTTTAAATAAGAGTGATTAATTAGGGCTGATTGGGGCAGTCATTGGGACAGGTGTTGTTTATTTAGCAATCAGTCAACATGATAATGCTGACTAAATTATTTATTATTTGCATCTAGAATTACTCTTCAACCTTTTAGTATCTACCCTTGGTGGCTTCTGCAACAAGACAACCATTTAATATTGGTCTTCTTGCATAAGACACAAGGAGGTTTGTTATACATGTAGGGTTCAAATATTAATTCTAATATTTATTTTCGACAAATATCATTTGATTTAATTGGAACAACCCTTAAAACCTTTGAGTATTGACCCTTGGTGGCTTCTGCAATAAAATGATTAACTGATACTTGTTTTCATGCATTAGCATGTACCGTTAATGACTTTTGCCATGTTTGCATAAAATGATTTCTTGAACTTGTATAAGTCATGATGAGGTTTCTGATGTGGTATTCTGTTAAATTATTATATCTATATGATTACCACTGGCGAAGATAGGTCATCATTTTTACCATGCTTGACACTCTTGGACAGATCCATGTATTTAAATAACACACAAATATTTACTTGTCTATTTTAATACATAAATCATACAACATTTGCATACTGCATACTTAATTCATGTTTTGTTTTGTAAATTATATAATCGTATATGTTTGTATTGTCAACATGTCCCTTTGTGGATCCATGATTGGTTTTAATAAACTATGAAATTTATAATAATTACCCCCCAATGCATGTACAGTAAGCCATTTTAACATCTGCATTCTTCTTGCCCATAATTATCCATAAATCATAATTGGATTTGTTTAGATACGTCTTGTCTCTCTGTGTGGGTTTAACTTGTGACTTAAATAAACAAATATCATGCTCTGGAATTTCTGAGTATTGTAAATTTTCAACATGTCCATCAAAAAAAAGACGATAATCTTCACATGACTTGTATGCCTTCAGCTTGCGGCGATCATATGCTGCAGTCTTATTAACCAAATAATTAAATATGTCATACAGAGTGAAACTGGGTATAAAGGATAAATCAGAGGTGTAGCTGTCTAACTGGAAAGGGTCCTTGATTCCATATAACATAAACAAGTTGTTTGGGTCTGAGGAGCTAGGCTTGTCATTTAACATATCAGGATCAGTTGGTAAATTGATTTTACAGACAGCATGACATAATTCTATAAGCTGCGGACGATTAATTTTTGTGACAACTATCCCTCTTGCTTTCAAATAATCCTGTAATTCGGGAACTTTTAAAGTAGAAAACTGAATGTCGCGCATGTCGTCTGCAGCAACATTGTCGTCCATGTTGGGTATCACGTGACATATGCAAAGTAAGACTTTAGCTGCCGGCTAACCCGGATAATCCAGTCGTTATATTCCACTCACTACGATCGCTTCATTAACGCCTGGATGCATACACTATCAAAACGCGTCAATCGGATGTCGTTTATTGTTATGAATAGTGGGAATAAAATCGTCTGAACTTAGTTAACGGGTCTACAATAAACATATCAGACACTCTATGATAATTGGATTAACACATGTTTAATGTCATTTTTGTGCTGGTCACATCTAAGACAGATTAAAAGAACAATAAATAATTACAGTATTTTTTTCGATATTTGAAAATTAAATCATTTATTGTGTTAATAATATCTGGGACTAATATTACATACATAATTATATGTCTTTGAGAATATTCATTGATTTTAAAATATTTCCCATAAATGTTTTTATTTCTATTTCAATTCTAAACTCAATATTTTTGACACTGAATACACATTTCAGTTTTAACAAGATCGTAATTCAATATTCAATATTATGTGTAATTATTTTTATATATCACAGTTTTGGTATGGAAAATAAAATTGCATTCCAATTGCACAATATATCGTGTCTTGACTGTAAATGTACAATATGTTACAATTATCATTTATTATCAAATACACATTAATATTTGACCAGATCGTGTCGTGTCGTGTTTGAACATTAAAAATTTATTGTAAATTTTACTACTTTCTACCGTTTTACTCTTGCTTTAAAACCCTTTCATCACTTTTTTATTTCATAATTATTTTGAAATTTAAGCCCATTTTATATTTTTATAAATAATAATTTTCCACTTCTTAAATAATCATACATTTGTATTTATTTTAACTAGCGGTATTTGCTACTGCGCAATCTCAGTGGACAAAATAATCTGATTGGCTGTCTGAGCTGGACAGCAGTCTGACGAGTTTTTTGCACTAGGCGAGTTCAAGCCCTGGAAGAAGGAGAGATTCGGATACGGAAAGGGATTGAATTATTCGAGTTAGCTGCCGGCGGATATAACAAGTTTCTCAAGCAGAGGCTAACCGCAAGGTTTATTTCAGGTTGAACTCTCGAGAAAAGCTGTCATTCGGCACTGCAGACCCGCCGGTCGGTACTCGTGCCGACATCCATGCTTTTAACTGTATAGGGGCATCTAAACGTATTATCACACACTTCATGAATGTATCTTAACAGTAAAATAGAAATTTATCATGTCCGATTTATTCTTAAGGTGACTTACCTTAGTATGGATAGGACACCGCACAAATCCATGCTGTTCTGTTGTTCGGGTATCACGTGACTTCAAGGAGTAATATTCGGGACCGAACACGGAGACGAACGTGGATATGAACTGGTAGTTTCAGAAGAGAAAAAAATAAATGTTAAAAAGTTTGATAATTTAAGAGAAAAAGAGCAATAAGTCCTTCATGGGTTTTTGGATTTTCTTCAAATTTGCAGGGTTAAAAAAGATTTTGACGAAACAAACATTTAGCTAATTTACACTTGACCGGTTTCTTTTATTGTCTCTGAAATAGAAGTTGGAAAATGTGAAAATTGACAAATTCTGGTAAATAAAGGGCAATAACTCCTACATGGGTTTGGAATTTCCTTCAAAATTGCAGGGAACAGAGATCTTGACATGGCAAACATTTTATCAAATTACACTTGATTAGGTGTTCATAGGGGATACAATGAAATTTTTGTTAACTGGACCATCATATAATACCAAATCCAATGTATTCTGGCAAGCATTTTTGATCTGAACATAGAAATGTCAATGTAAACTTAACCCTCAAATCGGCCCTTTAAATTTGCGAAAATTTTGGGTTCCAGCACTGGTCAGTTCAAAGAAGTTTCACCGAATTTACAAATAGTTGGATTCATTTTTGTCTCATCTGTGACAAATAGTTGTGGAGGCGAGACATAGCAATCCAAGTTCTGTCATCGTCATCGTCAACAATCAGGTTAGCTCTACATTAGAGTTTTTTAAAGCTTAATTTAATAAATCTATATTGAATCGCCTGAAAATTGGTCAGAGGCTAATTTATGGTCAAAAGATTGTATCCATGACAATATTTTGCAAGGACTTAGTTTTTTTGGTTCACCAATATCTCCACATGTACATGTCATAGACAGATAATGATTGGTAAGTGGTTAAATCTCATGAAGTAACCAACATCCATACCAGACTTACATCACCTTGACCTACATTTTCCACATCAATGAATTTGGCAAAATTTTCACAATTATGAACAATGTTAACAAAAAGTGGGATTATGAAATATAATTTTGAAGTAGAATTGTTGCATATAGTCTATACATACACAATAGGCTTTCAGAATTTTATTCTGGTTCCAACTTTGTTAAATTTCCTGAAAATGTCCAAGACTAACAAATTTTGAAATTTTTGCATAAAATCAAACATTTTAGTATTTTTACTCATCAAGACATAATTTTGAAAACAAAGAATAAAAATAAAAATAAAAATATTTTGGTACATTACCTGAAAATCTCAAGACTAGCAATTTTTTGGAATTCTTTTTGCAACCATGCTTTTTGGATGTATATATATACATTTTCAATTGTAAGATTTCCAAAAAAATTGATTCCAATTTTGGTAAATTTCCCGAACTCTCAAAGACAAGCAATTTTTCGGAGTTCTTGTTAGCAACTATGCTTTCTGAAAGAATTTTAGTCAAAACGAATATTTCAAATGGTTAGATTTCATCAAATTTTTATTCCAATTTTGGTAAATTTCCTGAGACTCTCAAAGACAAGCAATTTTTGGGGAATTCTTGACAGCAGCCAAGCTTTTTGGATGAGTTTTAGTCAAAACAAACATTTTCAATGGTTAGCAGGGATGTGACTGTTGGTATTGGTGACCAGCAAATTACTGGAACTACGCTCAATCTAAAGTAGGAAATAACACAAGGAAATGAATACGGACTAGTTCCGAGCAGGGGAAATCCGCGAATTCGCGAAAGAACCACATCCCTGGGTTAGATAGATTTTTAAAAAAATATTCTAGTTTTGGTAAATTTCCCGAAACTCTCAAAAGACCAGCATTGTTTTGTAATTCTTATTAGGAACCATGCGTTTTGGGTGAATTTTTGTCAAAACAAGATTTTCAATATTACACTTTACTGAATTAGGACAATTTGTATACATAAATATAGTCCAGTTCAACTGAAATGTATCTGAGCAGGCGAGCCAAGAGTAACCTTTACAAAATTTTTTTCAGTTTGACACAGTTTTAGGCTCCATGTTTGTCTTTTGTCATTTTATTGTTTTTCTTGTGCGGTTCCCTGGTGGATTGTGGCATGTGATTGTGGTTTTCGGCCATTGTGGGTGTTCCTGTTATCTTTCTTATATTAATCTGAACTATTTTCAACAGGAATTAATAAATTCCAGAGTGTTTATAAATGCTGAAATTCCAAAATCCCTGGGATTTTCAGCAAGATGATTGACATGCTGCTGAAGACGTATAAAATCTTCGTCCGAAATTGGTAAATTTGTTCGTTGAACAACGACCTGGTTTTCTTCATCGTCATGCCAAATATCCTCTCGTCAACATGATCAAAAATGTCATTAATTGCAGGGCTATTGCTCTGATAACGTTGCAGAACACCTTCTACAAACAACTGTTGTGGTGTTCTTTCTCTTTCAGTTCTGAGCTTGTGGTTATTCCACATGCTTGTGAAAATCTTAAGGGATGAATTAATTCTAGGCAAGAAAACAAAATGTAAGTCCCAAATGTGAATTTCATTACTAATATCAAGCACACCTTCCATTTCAAGAAATGTGAACAAATCATAATAAAGATTTGTACAACCTCTGTACAAATCTTGCCACAACCTCTCATTCCTCTGGTTGTGTACACTTCGTCCTTGGATCATGCTACCTCTATCAGCACCTCTATGCATTGTCATAAAGGCAGCAACATCAACATTTTCAGTCCCACGGTCACTCCTGACTCTAGATGGTATACCATATGTCTGAAATGCATTAAGAAATGCATTAAACACTGTTGAACTTCTCTTATTAGTAGCACATTGTAAATATACAATTGAGCGACTAAAACCATCAATGCCACCATGGATAACAAATCTCTATCTGAAAAAAGAAAGTTAAATAATTAAAACAATACAACAGTGTTTTACCATCAGACTAAACTACTTAGTGCACATGTCTTAATAGGTATTGTGTTTTCCCATTATCTTTGTATCTCTCTACCCAAGTGTAAGATTTAACTGTCTTGTAATTTTCACTATTTGATCATTTTTCTCACTAAAATGGGTCAATCAGGTTGATCATCTTTGTTTGAAATCCATCATTTCTACATAACTTACTATGAAGTCATTGATGCCAGAATGTTTTTAACAAATAAAAATAAAAACAAAATGGGTATCGATTTCAACAACAGCTCATATACCCACCTAAAACAAAACTAGCGGCTTACCTGGCCTATAGTAACATAGTTAGGCTATGACGTTAAGGCTCTTTTTAACAATATAGTTCAATGTTAAACTACGTCTGTGAGAGTTGCCATCTTGAATCAGGTACGGAATCAAGCGACATAATTTTTAAAGGGGACTATCTAAGGACTATTGTAGCCAAGCAGTTCCAGAGAAACTATGGTCAACATTGATAACCATCTTGGATGAGGTATGATCCTGAGTGGCACAATTTTTAAAAGGGGCTATCTAAGGACTTTTGTGCTCAAGTTTGGTTACAATTGGCCTATTAGAATCAGAGGAGAAGATCATAGGGACCAAGGTTAAACTTCCGTCTCTGATGGGGCCATCTAGGATCAGGTACCCAAGCGAGACAATTTTTAAAGGGGGCCATCTAATTTTAGTCAGACAGTAATATTGTAGCCAAGTTTGGTTTCAATTGGCCAAGTAGTTCAAAAGAAGGAGATTTTGAATGCATTTTCCAAGATGGTCCAATGTTAAAGTATGGTCCCCGTTGGCAGCCATCTTGTATGAGGTACAGACCTGAATGACAATTTTAAAAGGGCCAGCCAAAGACTGTTGTGACCATGTTTAATTTCAATTGGCGAAGTAGTATCAGAGGAGAAGATTTTGGATTTTTCCCATAGGGTCCAATGTTAAAGTTCGGCCATGGCTGGCAGCCATCTTGGAGCAGGTACGGACCCATGCGACACATTTTTAAAGAGGACCATCTACGGACTATTATTGTAGCCAAGTTTGGTTTCATTTTCCAAGAAATCCCAGAAAAGAAGATTTTTAATGTTTTTCCATTTGGTACAAAGTTAAACTATGCTCCCCGTAGGCGGCCATCATGGATAAAGTACGGACTTGAGAGAAACAATTTTTAAAAGGGGCACCAAATGTTGATTGTGACCAAGTTTGGTTCCAATTGGCTGATTGGTCTAGTAGTATCAGTCTCAGAGGAGATGATTTTGGAATATTTTCGAATAGGGTTCAATGTCAAAAATTCGGTCCCTGGCTGGCGGCCATCTTGTATCAGGTACTGACCGAAGCGACAAAATTTTCAAGGAGACAATCTAAGGACTACTGTAGCCAAGTTCGGTTTCAATTAGTCAAGTAGTCCCAGAGAAGAAAATTTTCAAATGTCTTTCCCATAAGGTCCAAACCTAAACTATGGTCCCTGCAGGCAGCCATCTTGGATAAGATACGGACCGGAGCAACACAATTTTGAAAGGGGGCCATCCAAGGACAATTGAGACCATGTTTGGTTTCATTTAACCCAGTATGCCAGAGGCAAACATCTTTGAATGAAAAGTTTATGATGAACTGACGGACTCAAAGTGATGGCAAACTTCACCTTAGCATAGCAAGGTGAGCTAAAATCTCCATTCACAAAACGGGGGATGCACAAAGCTTAGCATAATACAGGATAGTTCTGCGGACATACGCAAATATTCCAAGAGCGGACTGTTCAATGAAATCTCTTTGAATATTTGTGTATGTCCGAAGAATTTCCTAGGAGAATCTGTGGATGAATTGTTTGTATGTCCGCATTATGTCCACCCTTAGAGTATTTGCATTTGTCCGCAAAACTACCAATTTCTCTAGAGATTACTAGTATGTGGACGAATTATGTTTATTTCCTCACAATGTCTGCTCTTTGAATATTTGCGTACCTCTGCAAAACTACCACTACAAGGTGGTGTGGATCAATTGTGCATATGTCCGCAAAAAGTTCATTTCTGGATTTTCTGCGTAGTATGCAGATTGTCCATTTCTGGAAGAGGACATACTACATTAGTCTGTATTCTATCCTGTAGTTTTTACCTTTATCTTTTAAAGTTTTAGATATAAAGGAAGAAAAATATTGATTTTTTTTAAGTGATGAAATAAGGCCAATTACTCTTACAAAGGTTCTTGGATCTCCTACAAAATTGCAGGATGAGTAGATCTTGCCATTCTGAACAATTTTTCTCCATATCAGATTTATTTTTGTATACTAGTACA
>MJUU01033674.1:22459-34512 GCA_002080025.1 Modiolus philippinarum | reverse complement strand
GCCGTGCGCGGTCCCGGCTTATGAATAGGCCCGCAGCATCCTCTTAGCTTGGAGTATGAGTCTTCCTAACAGAGGACCCCGAGGGAACCCCGGGATATAGAAATAGCACCAAGTATCTAAGGCTTGCGGGGTGTGACCCCTCCTAAACGGAGGCTGACCCCGAGGGTCCCGGGATATAGAAATAGGACCCATTCCGTGGTTGTGCGGGATTAATAAATACACAACCCATCTTTCGGATGGGATGTAAACTCAGGTCCACGTGTTGGAAGAAATGCCACGCTTCCTGCACGCTAAAGAACCCTTGTAGCAAGCTCTTTTTGGTGTGGTCCGTAGGTGATCGGCTACAAGGCTAAATTCCCCGCCCTTGAAGATTTCACCCTACTTTTCCAGTGGCAGTCAGAATTTCCCGTGCCATGGCCCTTTCCATACCCCAAGGTGATTATTTATGAACAAACTTGTTCTCGTCTTGATATAGCTGAAATATTGCTGAGTAGACGTTAAACAATATTTAATCAATCAATTTATTCAGCTCACTTATTTCTTAAACAATAACTAGATTATTTTCCTTAATCATTTATTGGTAAAGTTTAAAAAATTTGAAATAAAAATATTGACAAACAAAAAAGATATTAGCAAATAAAGTGGAGAGTTAACAAGAAAATATCGGAACTTTAAAACTATGATGACCGGAGGGTACCTTGATGCCTTCCCTTTTAAACCCCGTTTTTATTTCTGTGGACACAACTTTCTATTTATAATAACTTGAAATGATAATAACGGTCATCCACCTAATTTAAATTAATTTCAGTTTTGTTTATGTTTACATACGAGTTGTGGTCTGATGTGCATTTATTCCATATCCTCTCAAGTTCAATATTTAGGAAGTTTAATTTTGATACTTTCAACGGTTTATGAGATATTAGCAATTAATTTATGACAATTGAATTTTCTATCGATGTCTCGATGGTCGCATGTTTCCACGAGAATTCGTTCACTTGCCAATGTCTTCTTTTTATGTCTCTGACGAAATTTTATCAATTAACACTTGATCTTTTGATCTAAATCAATTATAGCTTTTGGAAATTTAAACCAACGAAAAATGAAAAACATATAAAACTTTGGTGAACAAACAGCAAAAACTCTTTACATTGGTTGTGTCCATACTTAAGACAAATAATGGTATCCAATTAATTGTTGTATCGCACATCAGGGTGTAAATGTACATGTAGTTGGCATGAGTGTCACACCTTACCTTCTCCCATTATATTTATCAGGACAATATATAGCTGATAACAGATCTATGAGAAACCTTGGAAGGCCATTGCAACATGTATTTCTTGAGGAAAGAATTGAATTAAAGTAAAAATATTATCAATGTTTCAGGAAAGTTGCCATTTAATAATCTTCTAGTATTGTACATACCTGATTAGCTCATGGTTGCCATCAATGTGCCATAACGAGTTAGATCCTGCCACTCTGTAGCTCCTACGCTGGATGGTGTCACTCCATCTCAAAGCAGTTCCAACTGTATCTACTCTAACAACTGCTTGCTTCACTCTGTTTTCTTGACGACACGTAAGCGAGCTTGAATCGATCTGTAACCCAGATGAGGATTTTTCTTCAAGTAATGGTTTGATAATAGCATCCATGTCTTCATCAGTAATAGAACTATATCTGGCATTGATGGAAAGTCCTCCATAAAACCTTTAAAAAGACAGTAAACATGACCAGAGGTTCCTAGAGAGGCTCGTAGTGAGCCTGTTTTCTCTGGTGCCCCTTTGGGCTTTCAAAGTAAATATGGGATGGAGTTATAAGCATTTCATCCATCCCTTATGGCCTATATATCAAAGTTACTGTAATAGTATTTAATTTTTGTTTGCATTTATTTTTACAATTTTTGCTGTCATTTTTAGATTTCTTTGACATGTTTGAAATGGACTAATTATCATGAGTCTTAATGGGAAGAAATTGTTTTCAATGAAAATGGAAACATGTAACAACAGAACATGTACATTGTATTACATGTACATACTAAAAGCTTTAATATGTCATGAGGAAAGAAATTAAAGAAATAGAGGCTCAGTGGACTCAGAGCCTGTATCGCTCACCTGACAAAATTCTTCCCATACAAACTTACATATAAACAGAGTACCAGTCTAGCATTCGTACATCATGATCATTACTATAAAGTTTGGTTGAAATTATCAATTTTTGTCAAGAACCTTCAATACATCATTGCAGTACAGTTAAGTTAAATTTGCCTTTTCAGAGCAGATAAATACAATGAAAATTGACCAAGCATCAAAGATGCAAGAGCCAGGTTGCAAGTAGTTTGTGTCATGTAGCGTTACAAAACTCCCAAGTGAGCTACATGTACAATGATGATAAAAAAATCTTCCATTATCAATTTTGAATCATTTCAGACCATCTTTCAAAATAATTTGGGCAGGGGTTCCCTCATAATCTAGGTAAAATTCTACTGAAATCAAAACACGACAAAAGCACTAGTGTCTCAAGCTACTGGACACTTACAACATATAAGCAAACACAGGGCTCTCATCGATTGTAAAAATACTTGGCAAAAAGATATCGGATGTGGGCAAAATTAAAACGGATAGTCAGTACCAAATTTCAATATAACAAAAATTAAGAAACCCAAAGTTTGGAATATGAAATAGTTTATTCATATGAGAAATTATATCAAGAACAAGTACATCATAACTGGAAAAAATAGAGCATACACCTCAAGGTGAAGGGGCGTTGTTTTACCGACTCCACATAAGTATAGTATTACTAAATTTTAAAATAAATTTTAAAAGGATTTGAAAACAAGTTTTATAGCCCCTTTTATTAAAGGGCATGTGTGATATATTTATTCTCACAAGTCTGATATGGAATCCACTGAAAAATGACATCAAAATTAAACAAAAAAAGCATTGATATCTTTTCAGGTTTTCTCCATTTTGGGAAAAGTTTATCTCTTGTACTAATAAAATTGGTCAGTCCTGTTAGACTGGACCTGTAAATATCATACGGGTCTGACAAAATATTGAGCTCAGTCAGATCTGGATCAAATTTGATTTCCAGCAAACAAATGTTCTAGTAATATCTTTTACTGAAGTTTTATTTATTAACAAATAAAAAAAATCTTTTCAGCCATACTGGGTCTGATAGAAATGAAGTCGGTCTGACAAAAGTAATTACCCCTGTCAGACCAAATGTCTGCCTGAATTGAAATGCTTTCAACATCGCTGAAACAGTAAATGCCAAGTCAAATCTCACATACTACAGGACATGTGCAAATAATTCAATGAACAAAATTTAAAAATAAACACATCAAAATTTGGTAATAAAACAAACATTCTGCATATATATATATATATATGCCAGAACAATCCATTTGGTCCCACAATTCTCAAACAAGTGAAGCAACAAACTCTTCCTTCGGCATCTGCACTATGAGCTTCAGTAAACCTTGCATTACAATATAAATAATAAAAATTATTCATCCCTCACTTAAACATGTTAAAACATTATTAGTAAACGCAATTAATCATTCATGTCATTACTGAACATGCTGAAGATGTTCATGGCCAATGACTGCCCAAGGCTACAAGATCTAGACACTGGTTTTGCGCTTTGCAGTGAAATGAAAAATGCTAACTATACCATGTATACCTCATTCTCCTTTTAACACTTGATGTTGACACTTGCAACAGCTTTGCCATATTAGTGATACTAAAACCCATACCAAGAAGACATTGAAGCTGGTTTTCAGTTATCTGGTATGATGGATGACCAGGTTTACCATTAATGGAACTCATTGATTTAAATGCTGTCTCTGTGACTGCCCTTATAACATATAATCATTATGCATTGAAAATTACCGGTAAATTCGGAATTCGGTTTCTCAATAGGATGGCACTCAGCCAAAAGACAAAATACCATCCACCTCTAATATTGCTGGAGTAAAATCCATTTTTACCTGTATGCACAGGAAAAAAATTGTCTGGTAAAAAATACAAACATTTTATATACAATGTAGCAAGAACTCATTTAAGATTTATATTTAAGCTTAAAAGCAGGACGATGCCTGTGAATTTTGGGGTTAATGTGCGAGTGTCAGTGATGTAAAAAAGGAAACATGGGTCTGGTATGCAACAATATGAGACTATTACAAGGTAACACCTCATTAAGTGTAAACAATTCAATAATTATTTACATAAATTAAAACATATATATGCGGGAGGGAAGGACACCACTCTAGTAAGGTAGGTTTCTCCTGTTGATATGACGCATCAGGTAAGGGAGCCAGGTTAGTTAGGTCTACACCACAGCCATCCTTTTGGACTTCACCGTATATTCCTCTTGCCTCGTAACTATTAAGGTTACCTTGTAATGAGGGTGATCCTAGAAAAGGAGGAATTTACCCAAAGACAAGGGACATTAAATATCGTAATAGTGCCGCATTATTTTCATGTAAATAATGCATCAAAGGGGTTTTTCATTACACAAAACAGTTTAAACATGCCTCATTTATATTGTAAATTATAAATTTTAAGTTGGATTTGTCATTTTGGAGTTTATTAAGGTAGTCATGACAGTCAACCCTCTTTATAACGACATTCATTAAATCAGAATCCCTCTTTATCATGTTTATACCAGCAAAGCTCCGAGACAAATTTACATTTTCATGTACCGGTAATTTGGATTCTTTACAACAGCAAATTCAGTTTAACGTCAAAATTGTTGGGGCACAAACATGGTAGTAATAAAGATGGTCCACTGTATATCTGCTTTCATGATTGTAAGGGGCATCAAATATTGTAATATTTTAACATTACCCCATGTGCAACCATGCCCTCCATGGTTTGTGATTTTGCAAGCACATACATGTAGCTATTTATAAGTACTGTAAGATTAGCTAGATTCAAACTTTTGAATTCTTCGTTGGACTGTCAGCTGACTGTCTATATAATTACAATAAAGATGTAGATCTATAAAAGTTGGTCAAATTTGATTTTTATACGTCCTTTCCTAAAATATATAATATAAATACACATGTCTCAGATCATCTGTATTTTGCGGTCGCAATACTGGTATACTAGTATACTGCCGTGCCTTAAGTAAAACCCCTGCTACAGACTGATATTAATAAATCCGAAGACAATATTTTGCAACAAGGTCCATCGATTACTGGTATTGCCGTGCATTTCCTGTACAATTTATGTACTTAGTGCATGTACAGAGATACAACAAAACAAAAAAAAAACATGTTTTCAAAATTAAAAAAAAAGCATATCTCCCACATACACGTTCCATTTTACTGGTTGTATGTATGTCAAATTCATTTTTTAAAGTGTCTATGGCCCTGTTCCTCCAGATAATTTTCATATGTTATAAAAATTTATGTGCACTGATGAGACATACATTTTTTGCGAAATTTGCGTTGATTTATGATCCTATTTATGTGTGTCCCATTATTTTGAAAAATATATCTTTATCTAAAAATACTCCTACCCGATCTACATTCGTTTTGATATAAATTGTAAAGTTTATTAGCTCGCGATCGTTATAACAACATTTGACACCTGTCGATCCTTAAGATTCGAATACTAGTAGAATGTTTTGTATGCCCAGTTCCATGTGATATAAGCTGTGTCATCCGCTGATGTTCGCCAACTACAATATTACAGGTTAAATCTGCTGGACATTGGAAGACTGCATCATCTATGTATAATAAGTCTACGCTCCCAGGAAAATAATGCAACAAAACACCTTATTATGGCACAAAAAGTTTTACTATGACTAAAATATATCTGAAGCAGGATGTTACGGCCTTTGAACAACTTCGGACATGGACTTTTGGGACTGGGATGTTCCGGCCTTCATTCATTCAGGCTTTCCGAAAGTTGAAAAATTCTGCCGGTCATTTGGTCTGACAAGCAAGAAAAATTGCCGGACCATTATGACGAAAATTCGGGAAAAAAATCGTGTTTTTTCCGTTCCGGTTCTGATGTACAAAATCGGAAGTCAGCCATTAGCAATTTCGTAGTCAAAATTGGATAAAACTTACATATTTGGACACTTCTAAAGCAAAAAATTAATAAAGAAAGCAAGCAATGTTATAGTTTAAGGACGGGATGAAACATTTTCCATTGACATGTAGATAAATAGTGGCAACAACCAATGGCAAGTTGAAATCTCTTGCAGGTCCTCCGGTTCGACACGGATAATAATTCGCCGGTCCAGACTCAAAAATGCCGGTCAGAACCGACGGACCGGCACATTTCGGAAAGCCTGTTCATTTTGGTCATATCAGGGACTACTAATTACTAACTTATGGTTATAATCCTTGGTCAAACGGATTATGGGACTAGCATTTGCCATCAGGCAGAATTGGGGGTATTTTATTCATGAGATAAAATTCACGTGACCACGCCATTTTTTGGTGAATTACTTCCCTTTACTAAAGTACATCTCAGTGTTCCGGATTATTTTCATATTCCCCCCGTCTTTTTTCTAAAAGTACTGTAATAATGTTATCTTCCGTAATGAAAAGTTTTTGTTGTGGGAATTTTAAAACATAGAAATTGAGGTTAAAACCAGTCTGAAGAAAGATTTTCCGTCGCTGAAAAGCTTTGAATTGCACAGTTTTAATTTAATTTGGCCGCGAATTTTCTTGAGTAAGTTAAAAAGGGACAATTGTTTTTGAATCTATGTGAGTTATATTTCACAGTCGTATACGGACAAATTTGCTACATATTTATCTTTTATGTGTGTTTTTCTGTCAAAGATAGCTTACTCGGCAGTTTTACAATGGCTTCTACAGTCAAAATGTCATGATCCCGCTTCGAATTTCAAACTTAATTGGCCGGAAATTTTCATTATTACAGATAAGTATTTATGTATAGAATAGACGTAAACAATGTGTAGAATCTTGCTAGATGCGGACAAATATGTTCTGAAGTGTATTATTAGATAATTTTGCAAAATTTCAATATCTCCCCTATGCATTTCAACTAAACATGGCCGACAAGCAAGAGAAACAAGATGGCCGCTATGCAAATTAGTAAAGTACCCCTGATTCTGCCATATGCTACTTCTTCCTGTGTACATATATTGTGAGTGTCTAAAACGGGAGTTTTGAGTCGTGTTCACTCCGACAACATTTTTGTGTATTATACGAAAAAAATCAATACATCAATACCTTGAGATGGAATCACTAATTAATGAACACTGTTGAGCTAAGGGTGATTTATATTTAATCTATTTGTAGCGCTTCAGATTACTTGTTTTTCGGCAATTAAAATTTAGTTAAATAATTGTCATGCAGGACAAATTATAAGTACACTTCAATTTCATAAAAAGTTTGTTTTCTAGGTGGTATATATTTATATTCAGTAGGTCTGGATTCATGTTATCCTTCTGACTGGTATTTGAGGAGATCGTTTCCGCCTTCAATTACACGAGAGTTCCTATCTCGAAAATCCCGTATTAATATGCTTAATTAAAGTTTGCTTAAGCATTATGAATTTAGCATATGCCAAAATTATTTAGCATAAGCTTAATAAATTGAATTTTGCATATGCTAAATTAAATTTTGCATAAGCTAAATTATGTAATTGTGACCCTGACAACGGGCGATAAACGGCAGAAAGAGAGGGAGATTGAAATATGATACAAAAGATAAGAAATGAAATATGTTCTAAAGGTTAAGGTCGTTCTACTACATATACAACCACTATAGTATATCACCACTGCGGTGCGAGTTTAAGTCCCACTTTGTACATTACGAAAATATGCACTCGACTAACACTAACACTTGAAAGCGATAAGATATGTCAGTTACCTGCTCAAGGTCGGTCGTTCTCTCTGGGCACTCTCGCTTCTTCCACCACCAAAACTGACCGTCATGAAATAGCTGAAATACTGCTGAAAGTGACGTTACACCAACATCAATCAGAATGAAGCTCCATAGAGAAGAATAACTACCTGAGGAGACATTAGAGAATAATAACTACTTATCAGATTACAATATTTTAAGTATACATATCTAAAGTTCTCCACCATCTCCCCTTTCAAAGGTCTTGCTAGGGGACGGCCGTCATACGGTTAACCGTCTCATTGTTTTCATTGGGGGAATAAATCCAAGTCATGTTCCTCACCGAATTTGATCATTATAATTTAGCTGTCAGGCCCATGACAGGGGGGGGGGAGTTCTGTTTCCAATTTTTCTAGATCATTTAACATAAACACTTGTAAAATATCACTAATAATTTAAAAAAGGAAAAGAAAACATAAATTTTGCCAACATTAAGTTACTTATGCTTGCTCAAGAGAAAAAAAAATGATTGTGGTTTTTTTTCAGAATGAAAACTCCATAGAGAAGAATAAATACTTAAGAGATTAGAGAAGAATAACTACTATCAGATTACAATATTCTAAAGTTCTCAACCATCTCTCCTTTCAAATGTTTTACTATGGGATGGCCCGTCCGATAGTTTCGTCGGGGAATAAATCCCAGTCATGCTCCTCCCTGAATTTTATCATTTAACATAGTTATATGTAAAGTTTTTTTTTCCTTTTTATTTGGCTGCCTAAAGGTCAGGCCAATGATAAGGAGTTCTGTTTCCAATTTTCTTAGATCATTCAACATAAACACTTGTAAAATATCACTGTCATAATTAAGTTACTTATAACTGTATAAAAAATAAAACAATTGTTTGTTTGTTTGTTTGGTTTTTTTTCGATTAAACCGAAAAAAACATGTTGCAAACTATCCGACAAACAAAACATGTTGATTTTATTTAATGTATTTTTTGTACATGATTACACCATTAATGTAGAAGACTATAGCTACGAAACGTTTTAAGCTCACCTGGCTATGCCAGGGTGAGCTATTGCCATCTTTTGGCGTCCGTCGTCCGTCCGTCGTAAGCTCACTTTCAAAAATCTTCTCCTCTGAAACCACTGGGTCAAATTGAATCAAACTTTTTAAAGTGAATCATCACAAGGGTATCTAGTTTCAAATTTGTTATTTTGTATGTCTTAGGTCAAACAACTTGGCTGCCGTTACTAAAAATAGAACATAGGGGTAAATCACAGTTTTTGGCAAATAACTCAAAAACCATTACAGACCCACATGGATATTTTGAAGAAAATCCAAGTACCTATATATGAGTTGTGGTCCTTTATTGGTCAAATTTTTCGTGATTTATTACTTTTTGTCCTGTATATCAAAAACGCTTTGAGATAGAGGTCAAGTTTGAATTGCAAAAATGTTCAGCATGTTAAGGACTATCTTTTATTGAACACATTCAAGTTTTCCGACCGCTTCCAAGATGGCCGCCAGCGGGGAACTTAGTTTACCATTTGACCTAATGGGAAAATTCATACAAAGAACTTCTTCTGGAGAACCACTGAATGGATTTGAACCAAACTGGGCATGAATGATGCTTATGAGGTGCTGACCAAGTGTTGTTACTTCAGTTCGGATCCATCATCCAACATGGCTGCCAGCAATGAATTGGCCCCGAAGGGGAAATGCATACAAACCATTGAATGGATTCAATTTAAACATTTCAAATGAAACTTGTGAGATTTTGACCAAGCTTGTTCCTTTGGTGCTGATCCGTCTTCCGACATGGCCACCAGTAGCAAAACTTAGTTTAACATTGGTCCTAGTAGGAAATGCATAAAAAGATCTCCTGTGAAACTGCTTGAACAATTTCAGTAGAATTTTGATATGATAGTCCTTATGTGACCCTCTTCAAAGTTTTATGTTAAATAGCTGCCAGCAGGGAACGTAGATTAACGTAGGCCCCTTAAGTTTGGAAACTGTATTCAAAAATCTTCTCTGAAACTGCTTGAACAATTTCTATTAAATTTTATTAAAAGTTTCTGATTTTTATGTACACACACCACTAAAGAGGGACCATCAATTTGGAATTATAGTGCTGCAGAACCCAGGTGAGCGATACAGGCTCTTGAGAGCCTCTTGTTTCTCATTGGCAACAACCTGTAAAGGAAACAAAAATTAATTAAAGAGAATTTAGAAATGTAAAACAGATATTCCAATGAAAATAATTTGCAGTTTTTATCTAAGTTGAATCTAACTGTAACTAGTACATGTTCAACTTTGATCACAATGTTCAAATAGTTGCCTAGGGGAAGGAAGACTTACAAAATCAATAACAATTACAGGCTTCAAATAATGACATTTTTAAAACAGTTGATTCTCAAAGCCTATTAAATGGTTTCTGAAGCAAAAATTAAGAAATGCAGAAAAACAGAGTTACCAAACCTTTGTATACTTTATGTCGTTTATGCCTTGTCTTCGGTGTTTTATTACCGTTGATTCAAAGGCTCACATCATGTGAATGAAATAACTTTTAACTGCTTGATGTTGAAATGTGTTGGCAGTATCCGTTTTAAAGAATTGATTGACTGTCTGATCTTAACTGATGTGCATATGTACCCCAGTTTTCCTTTTAGGTCTGTATAATGGACTTATGCCTTCCAATTTGTTTTTATTTTCCCTCCCACAGTTATCACATGGGATATACAATTTTGATGGAATGATATTATTACCACAAAAAATGTTATTTCCACATGCATGTGATTACGAGATTTGGGTCATGAGGCTATTACAAAAATAATCACTTTGCAATGTTAAAAAATGGATAACAGGAAACACCTACAATGGCTGAAAATTATAATTACATGCAACAATCTGCAAAGGAATTACACGAGAAAAATGTTGTTTAAGCACTGTGAAAACTTGAACATTTTTTTAAAACATGGCACTAGTAAAAATACTGCTGTGTTGCTGAAATTCTTTGTATGTAAAAATCTTTTGATAATTTTGTTGTTAATGTGTCTTAAAGTCAAATGGGTTTAATCACATTCACAACGTTCTCGCTCAACACATGGACAGTAATAAAGTAAATGCAAGGTGTATAAGTGGGACAGCCCCTACTGTTATTAAGACTGGTTTCTCAAAGGTGCCTGAAAAGAGATAAATCCGTGATGAATTGATGAAACATTAAATTGCTATATCATGTCAAGAGAAAAGCTTTAACGACATATTATTTTTCAGAAGTATCTAGGTATTCAAATCCTAATGATGACTTCTGGGGGTAATTTAAAGAACAGAAAATATCCGAACATTCACCGCTTACTAAATTTTTTATTGGTGTTACTCTATCTGCAAGATACAATAAGGCGAAAAGTACGAAATTAATAGCCATAGTCTTCACTAGACTGTTGTTCATCGAAGTTGGATCCGTCTCTGAATCCATTCTAGGAGGGATTTCCCAACTCTCATTTCTACTCTTACGAAATCTTCATACATTTAGTCTTTTCTATCAATGAAACGTAGCGTACCACTAGTTCACTTGTCCATTCACTTTATCGGTGCGGGGTCTGTCCGTTTGAGCTTACATTGCTTCTATAACGTACGTTGCTCTGTACGGATTACATCTGTGCTTAAAAGAGACGTCGATGCCTTCGTTTTCATCATCATATGTACGTTGCCCTGTACGTATAACATCTTTGCTCAAAAGGGACGTCGATGCCTTCGTCTTCAAATTCTTTATATACGGATTCTATAGGGTCATACACCCCATTTGGGTGATTGTAGTAGATGGTACCATGGTATGTAATTTCTTTGCGCTGTAAAGATCAACACATGGACAGCACCGAGTTTCTACATCTTGCCACATTTACTTCAGGAATTACTGTGTGCATATTTAAACATGTCGCTTATATAAGTGAAGTGATCTTCATATTGGTTTAAATTCATGCAGGTGTAATACTTGTATAGAGATCGACGATTTATCTTGGTACATGTAGGTCAACACCATCTTCTTATACTACTTTGTAAACATATATCAAATATGAACAAAGTACACTTAAGTTTCGACTCGAAAACTTTATGGCATTCGACCAAACAATGTATATTGACAAATGTTTCTTAACTATGAAAAAGAAAGGAAATGGGGTAAATGTCAAGGAGACAACATCCCATCTCCAGGTTAAAACGACCCAAA
>MJUU01033674.1:0-19342 GCA_002080025.1 Modiolus philippinarum | reverse complement strand
TCTTTCGGATGGGATGTAAACTCAGGTCCACGTGTTGGAAGAAATGCCACGCTTCCTGCACGTTAAAGAACCCTTGTAGCAAGTTCTTTTTTGAGTGGTCTGTTGGTGATCGGCTACAAGGCTAATTTCCCCGTCCCTGACCCTTTCCATACCCCAAAGTGATTATTTATTAACAAACTTGTTCTCGTCTTGATATGGCTGAAATATTGTTCAGTAGACGTTAAACAATATTCAATCAATCAATTAACCAAACCTGTAGGGTGATAACTTGATATTTTTTCTGGCAGAGATGTGCCAAATTGATCTCGGAAACATGTCCCGAATTTATATACTCATTTACTTAAAATAACCCCAAAGGTAAATTGTCCAAGATTCCAGTGAATTTCTATGAACGTGGTACCTCAAGATTCTCTTTCATGTTTGTTTCAAAGCTTAGATCCCATTTGGAGAAAAAGTACAAAAGTTAGTACCAATGGCGTCACAATAGGTATAGTTCTGACGTCATGAAAAAGCTACTTTTGAGCATTATCATAGAAAGATACCGAATTCGGCAGATTTCCTAACAGTTTTCCTAACCGGAAATACAGGGCACATTCAAGAACCAATTAGATAATCTTCCTACTTACTGGTACAAATGAATTGAACCTCTCATACAAATATGTTTGTGGTTCTTGCAAGTGCTCAATATTTCCTATACAAAAACAAGTAGTCAAAATTGGTCACATTTGTCATTTTTCTACAAAATTTTCAATTTGTCCCTTCTTCTACACTCAAAAACTCAATAATCATACATAAATATTTGAGAAATGTTACTGTTTACTGAAAAGCAGTACCCATAGAACGTTTCAATGAGAAAATTCGGTGAATTCAACCAAAATTATTTTTCAGGCCAAATAAGGCCTTTACCGCGCCAAGTCCTTTATATAACAACACTCAATTTAGGACCCGAATATACTCGTATACCATTGATTTTCGCATGATAATTTTCGATAATGTATCTGTTTCCCAGATGACAACAGATCTTTCCCTCTGCAACTAAAGTTTCTTTTTCCTCTATCGGATTTGACTTTACTCCCGGATTTGACATGTTCAACACGGCGGGTGTCTTATAAGAAGCAAGAGATGCTTACTCTACCGGTACACCTGATCTCACCCATGGTTTTTATTGGGTCCCTGTTGTTCATTTGTATGTGTGCCTTCATTTTTCTTTTTTGTCCCGTACATAAGTGGTGTCCTTGTTTCTTAGTGTGTCCGATGTTGCCATGGTCCATGGATTGTTCGTTCTTTTGTTTGACGGTTTTGTTCTCACTTACTTTTAAACTAAAAGCTCAGACACTGAGCCAATAGGATCCTGTGTTTAAATGTTTTGTGCTGGCGGTCTATTATAAAATTAAAAAAAATAATAAAAAATCTTAATAAAGGACCTCCCATATGTCATTCCTGTAAAGTTTGGTTAAATTTGCTGAGTCAGTGGTTTCGGGGAGAAAATGAAAATGTGATTTTTCCATAGGGTCCAACGTTAAACTATGTTCAGTGCTGGCGGCCATGTTTCATTCGAATCGGAACGAAATGAGGAATCTTTGTAAATGACCTTCATTTCATTATTCCTGTAAAGTTTGGTTGAATATGTTTCAGCGATTTCTGGGAAGAAGATGTAAAGTGATTTTCCCATAGGGTCCCAATGTTAAACTAGGGTCCATGCTGGCGGCCATGGTTTTTATCGGAACGGAACCAAATGAGTAAACTTTGTAAAGGACCTTTAGTACATCATTCGTTTAAAGTTTGGTTGATTTTGTTTCAGGGGTTTGTGGGCAGAAGATGAAAATGCGATTTTTTTCCAGTAGGGTCCTATGTTAAACCTAAGTTCTGCGCTGGCGGCTATGTTTTTATCAGCTCGGAACAAAATGAGCAATCTTTGTAAAGGACCTTCCATACATCATTCCTGTAAAGTTTGGTTGAATTTGCCTCAGTTTTTTTTTCAGAGGAGATGTAAATATGAAAATTTAAACGGACGGACTGACAACGGACGCCAAGTGATGGCAATAGCTCACACCCTTTGGGTCAGGTGATCTAAAAATCCAGGAATAAAAGCAAAAAACGCATTAAATATTGAACATTCAAAGAAAATAATGATCAGGAAAAATATGTTGTTTCATAAATAACTGCCCCTTTTTGCATTTTTATACCCAAATTTTCATGAATTAGTATTTCTACATGCAAAGTTATATTCAATATATTTAAAAACACACTCCTATATACCAAAATAATGTAAGTTACCCCCCAACCCCCTCCCCCCAAACATAACGAATCTATGCATTGCTTACTGTTGATACGCTACTCTCTGGAATCTGTAAATGTTGTTTTTATACTGATGCATATGATCAAATCTGAAGGGTTTAAACATGCTGAACGAACGGATAAGAGTAAATAAATAAAAAATGCAGAAGTTATTGTGAATTTAGTTTTTATATACGGCAATTTTGACAACGTACGTCTCTTCAGTGCATATCAAATCAATTCATTATAAAATGTGTACCTTTCCATTTTAGTGAAATATAATATAAGAATGATATTATAGTGGTAAACACATGAATAACATAGAAAGACAATTGCAGCTCTGATCAGAATTGAAAAATGGGGCGAAGAGAACGGGCTCTAAAACAGTTGGAATGCATTATTGTTGTGTACGGAAACTGCACGCAGATCCAGAGCTAAACTTGTATAATAACCCTATTACTATTGTAAAAGAAGCTTCCTTGGCTTAATCTTTGACAGTAAACTTCCCTTTCTTCCCCATATCAAAATGCTAAGGAATAAATGCCTCATGGCATTAGATATTTTAAAAGTTGTGTCGAGTACCGACTGGGGCGCAGATAGCACTGTTTTATTGAATTTATATCGATCGTTGATTCGATCAAAGCTAGATTATGGATGTTTTGTTTACGGCTGTGCCAGTAAATCATACATTAAATTATTAGATAGAATTTATCACCAAGGTTCACGTCTGTCCTTGGGTGCTGAACTTCTCCGATGGCGGGTCTCTATGTTGAGGCTAATGAATTAACCCTAGAGGACAGACGTCTCAAACTTACAATACGCTTCTAAGCTAAAAGCGTATCCTTCAAATCCTGGTCACAACTGTGTTTTCAAACCACTTCACAAGACAGTATATGATAAACGGCCAAATCTTGTTAAACCTTTCGACTTCGTATCCAACCACACTTGGAATCTGCCAATGTACAATTGGACGAAATAGCACCAATTCAAACTCCAAAAAAGCCTCAATGGCTAAACCCAAAACCAGCATTTAATTTCGAACTACGAAAATATAAAAAAAAATCTGACACTAATCCACTCGATATCCAGCAGGAGTTTGCAAGAATTAAATCTGAACACCCCGAATACTTGCCTATATACACAGATGGATATAAGGATGGAGACAGGGTGTCCTGTGCAGCTGTCTTCGGAGACCGATCAGCAACTCTCCGACATCCATCCTCAAGTTCTCTATTTACTGCTGAAGCCAACGCGAAAAAGTAAGTTCTTAAATTGTTCTGATTCTCTCTCATGCCCATTGGCAATTGAAAGTCGAAAGGCAAAGAACCCAGTTATTCTTAAGGTCTTTGAGTTCTACAAGTCAGTTGTTGGTATAGGCAAAGAAGTCATTTATACTTGGATCCCTAGTCATGTAGGGATCTATGGAAACACGGTTGTTGACCAGGAGGCAAAGGATGCATTAGATGATGAGGTGGCGGATTTTCCCGTGCCTTACACTGACATGAAGCCTCTAATAAGTGAATACATCCAAAAAATATGGCAAGACAGGTGGGACTTGCAAATAAATAATAAATTGCACGGAATACAACCAGAAGTGGGTAAACTTGTTAGTTCCTTTGGAAAAAATCGGAAGGAGTTGTTTTGACAAGGTGTCGAATAGGGCATACAAGAACAACTCATGGTTACATTCTAAATGTAACCTGAGTGTATTCGTGTAATTGTGCTTACACAATTCAACATTTTTTACTTGACTGTATCGATTTTACCGACATATGTCGCACATTTTATACAGCCGATTCCCTAAAAGATTTATTTACAAACGTCGCTGGCGACAAAATTATTCAGTTTTTAAAAGCTGTTAATATGTATAGTAAAATATAAGTTTATATTATCCAATTTTTAAATTTCATCAGATCTGATCTATTTATCTTAAATTGTTTATCGTACGATTTTATCTTTTAGAAATTATTTTATCTGTACATAACCATTACGCTTTAAATGACTGTTTTAGTTATATGTTCATATTATTATCAACAGTTAACGCCACGATAGAACTGAAATATTGCAGAAGTTGGCGTTAGACAACAATTAATCAATATAAGAATGATAAGGTGACGAAACAGTTAAGGACATGCGTATTGGAGGTTTCGGCTCTTTTAAATCTGTTAATATATAATAATCATATCTGTTTTGAAGAGACATACTAGCAATTTGTCGAAATGGCTATATGTAGCGACTAGACTTATAGCAGTGTTGATAGTCATGATAGTTATAACTTCACAGTTTCAAATTTTTGCGTTTAGTATTTTTGTAATTTCAAACCCTAATTGTGACCACCTGTTTACCGTGCCCAATTCTTCCAATTTTTTACGCCAAATTTTCGTGCAATCCACTCGATGTGCCTATATGATGTAATTGTCAACTAGCTTGATACGCGCTTTTGTCTTACAGCGGATGACAGTAATTGTAAAAGCAATTTGTCAATAAAATTTATTATATGTTGACGACCCCGTATCCATGATCAGAAAATCCAATGGTTTGGCTAAAACCATTAGATTACATGTAGCAAAAAAAAACTCCGCTCAAGATCAGAGCAGGAATTGCTTACCCTTCCAGAGCAACTTATGTCACTCTCAGATTCATGGGAATTCATACTGAGTGTGCCTTGATTTTGAATGTTTTGTTATTTTTATTTCTGTGCTTTTTATTAGCTCACCTGGCCAAAGGCCATGTAAGCTTTTGTCATCACTTGTCGTCCGTCCGTCCGTTAACTTTTATTCAAAGATGTTCTCTGAAACTACTGGGCCAATACTAAGCAAACTTGGCCTGAATCATCACCAGTTTATGATTTTTATGATCGTACTTCTTCCAAGATGGTCGCCAGCACGGGACATAGTTTAACATTGGACTCTATGGGAAATGTATTCAAAGTCAGACTTGTCTGACATGAAAATTTTACCTTGCGTTTTATAGAATTGGACTGTTTTTATCAAAATTCTAACCCCTTAAAATATCGAGGCTTCATTCCGTGTATGGCACTCGGTAGATGTCCTTGGTACTGGATTTGGCTTCCTATTTCGATTTATTTGGTAATGAGTACTTCTTTTATTACAACTTTTGGATTATGGCTTTCCAGTTGTTTGATTTTAATGCTGCTGATGAGAGGTTACTCCTTGAAACACGTGTACAGCATAACGAAATTTACAGTTTTTTTTATGCAACTTCGGTATTTTTTTGTATTTCAAAGATCTTCTTCTCTGAAACTACCAAGTCAAACTGAACCAAACTTGGTCATAATAGTCCTTGGGTGGTCCCCTTCAAAGTTTGTGATTTTTATGTTCATAGGTGGCCGCCAGCGGGGAACGTAGTCTAATATGGGGACTCTATGGGAAATGCATTCAAACGCCTTCTCCTCTGAACCTACTGAGTCCATTGGAACCAAACTTGGTTACAATTGTCTTTGGGTGATCCCTTCCAAAGTTTGTGATTTTTAGTTTGTACCTCATCCAAGAATGAAAATGTAACATCTGGTGATCTGAGTTATAGTATGAATGGGAGGTCTATTGGTGACAATGAATAAAACCAGTCACCAGGTGAGCGATACAGGCTCATGTGAGCCTCTAGTTTTTGAAGCTGTCTAACGTCATTGTTGTATGTGTTCTCGTTTTTACCATGTCTTTGGGTTTCAATTCTTGTTAATAACACCTCTTTGTTCCTTCGGCATTCTACTGCCGTTGTTTCAAACCGGTCCTAAGGACAGTCTTGAACTTACTATGAGTAATTAGCAAAGCTCGTTGTTTAATGCCTCATGGTAACATCAAGATGAAGAACAATAAAATCGGCGTTGCTTTGCTTGGTTGTACAATTAATTTGTAGAGTCTTTGTCTCATGTGTAATTACGCCATAATCATTCACTGCAAATCAATGACGTTTAACGCTCGAAAACATGACGGAGTTCGAGAAATGGCTCAAAATCGGTAGTTTTCAATCCGTTTTTGCAAAAATTCAAGTTGGCCGCACACCTCAACCAAAATAAAATGGTTAAAATTTAAATTTATGATTAATTTTAAAGCTTTTGCTGCAAATTTTATTTTGGTTGTCGAATGAGGCCACTTCGAAAATTTATCATTTGTTTCTGTCCGTGTACGCGCCGTTGGTACGACGGTAATGGCGCCTTGTGTTTCATATCAATCGTACGACAACTGAAAAACAAATAAATGTAAAGTTTAATGTTGCTTTTGCAATGAATAAAAAATATGGGTTTGATGTAAAGAAGGTTAGATTTTAAGTTTTTAGTGGTTTTTTTCTGACTTTGAAGTTCGCGCATGTTTGAAAACAATACTCTATATGACTGGACAACTTTAGTATGTAGCCGGCGCAACTGAAGCATTCGTCGATTAATAGAATTAAAGATGGAGATTCATTATAATAAGTCTATTCAAACTTATTTTCCACTCATTTCTTATCGGAAAGTTCCTCATCTTGCCACTGAACCCTCGTTCTTTGGATCCCGTTTTCGTAAAAATGGAAATATATGGATGAAAAAAGGCGTTCAATAATTTTACAAAATCAAGAGAATTAATATAAAAACATATTGCAAAACAGAAAAATATCTATTTTGCAGAGAAGACATACTGTATTAATTTCTGCAATCTGGTCATCTGTCCGACTTATTGTAATAGCGTGCCCGATTGCGGATGTGTTACATAAGCCAATGTAGAGCTTAATTTATTTTTTAATGTAACAGTAGTACGGACATAAAGTATTTTATTATTAATACGAAAAGTAATAATTGATTATTTCTTTAAAGGCCTGTTTGACAATCCGCCCTTTGTTGTCGGGAGTGCTATGGTTGTGAATACGGGATCACTTTAATACCTTTAACTAGAATCTGCACTTAATCTCGTTAATCAGCACTAACCATTACACGGCATTAATTATGAAAATGTTTCCTCATTCTACGATTGCCAGAGATAAATCTATTTTGGGCAGCTGGTCATTTTTGTTGCCATTACTTAGCGTCCATGGTAAGTTTTTAATTCTAAAATAGAAATAGGACCTAGTATCTCCGGGTTGCGGGGTATTACCCCTCCTAAACGGGGCTGACCCCGAGGGAACCCCGGGATATAGAAACAGGACCCAGTCCGTGGTTGTGTAGGATCAATAAATGCACAACCCATCTTTCGGGTGGGATGTAAACTCAGGTCCACGTGTTGGAAGAAATGCCATGCTTCCTGCACGTTAAAGAACCATGGTAGCAGGTCTTTTGAGTGGTCCGTAGGTGACCAGTTACAAGGCTAAATTCCCCGCCCCTTTCGATTTCACCCTACTTTTCCAGTGGCAGTCAGAATTTCCCGTCCCATGACCCTTTCAATACTCCAAAGTGATTATTTATTAACAAACTTGTTCTTGTCTTGATATAGCTGAAATATTGCTCAGTAGACTTTAAACAATATTCAATCAAGCAATTAATAAATCGGCGGATATTTCATACCCCACCACATAGCCACCATGAAGAATATTTGTCACATTATATATCTTTTTGTTAAAAACTTCATATAACGCATATTGACTGATTGATTAGTTAGAGTTTAACGTCCAATAAGCAATATTTCAGCTATATCAGGACGAGAACATGTTAATCAATGCAAAAAATTGTAAGTAAAAGAAGAAAGAAATAAAGGTGAAGAGACAACCGGAGTAACGACTTTTGATTGCCACTGGAAAATGGGAGAAATGGGTAGGGGCGGGGAATTAAGCCTTCTATACGACACCCAGTGCGTCTGCTCTCTTTAGAGAAAGATAGAAGGGGTTTTTATACTACTTGGGGCGTGGCGTTTCTCCATACAGTTTTGCTACAATGGTTCGCGGCCAGGCTTTCCGTATTATGACATGACTACCCCGCATAGACAGGGCATTCCGCTATCCACCAACTGGGGACGCGCCCGGCAGCCCTGTAGCCGGAGCCCCTGAAAACCGATCCAGGTGCCGGGCCTCTGTTAGGAAGACTCATACTCCAAGCTCAGAGGATGCTGCGGGCCTATTCATAAGCCGGGACCGCGCACGGCGGCATATAATGCATACATTATACTGCAAATTGAATTGAATGTGATATATGCAACTATACAAAAACGAAAAAAAAACAGTATTATAAAACGTACTTTATTTCATTAAAGTGATGTATCTGCACAGTAATATAGGTTGTCGCCAGATCTAAGAAACAGGTACTATGTTTGTGATCAAACAATCCATTCCAATAAGTCAGATGGAGATATGAAGAGTTTGTATGGATGAATATTTGAGGAAGTTTTGCTTTGATCACAGCAACGATGTGAAATACTTAATCGGAATCACTGTCTACCAGGTGCAAATAAATAAATGTATGCCACTCTTGAAGTAATTATAGCTGCAAAAACGGTATTGACTTTATTGCAATGTCAATTCATTTATGAGGATCGCATCTATTGTTTCTGTTGTGATGATAATCTCACTTTGCAGACGGTGGGATGATTCTTTTACACAAAAATAATATCCTTTGTATTTGACGCACAGAAAGAATATGTAAATCAAATGTTGATATTAAAGCATTTTAGATTACATTTTCAGTATAACATTGATTTACATTATCTTTATGATTGATAAGCGGAAAATAACAGGAAAAACTTACAATGGCCGAACATTACAATCACATGCCACAATCAACCCGGGAACTGCACAAGAAAAACAATAAAATGACAAAAGACGAACATAGATAACGATAGGAACTCGGGATAGCCGGACTTGGTACCGGCACAGGCAACAGCCAGCGGTAGGGTTAAACCGGTTTATGGGTACCGAAACCTCCCCTTTCTCTATCCCGTTTCCCTATAGTATAATAAACATACAAATAAAACCCAATATAGGTAGACCACAATCTTAAAAATGAAAGAATAAACAAAACGTAATTTAGAAAGATGGGTCGAGGAGTGCTCGCCGCTAAACTGCCGGCTAGCTCAAGGAGCCTAGTCTGCTGGTAAAACACTGTCGCACTACGGAATAATAATCTAACTCAAAACTTCCCGAAGGGTTTGGTAAAGAATCATCATGGATTTCAGTAGACATCGGAAGTATTAGTGAGAGGCAAGTATAATTGTAAAATCTTCAGGTCATTGGATCCCAAAGCCAATTTAACGGAATCATGAAGAATATTCGGTCAATATCCCCCATTACGTAAAGAATGTAAGTTACGTCCCAGTTTTTCTGGATTTTGTTTTTCATTTTTTGACATTTTTTAACAACTTTTCCGTAAAAACGAGGGAGAGAAATGACTTTAGTAATAAGCTGTTTCCGAGTCGCATTATACTTAGATACCAAATGTTCGTATCTTCTATAAAACTTCTTACTTGTGTTTATCAATCTATGAAATCTGTAACCTTGTTGTAATAGTTTGGATGTGATAGTAAGGTTACGTTCATTAAAGTCGTCAAGAGTATATCAGACGCGTGTGAATCGTACCAGTTTAGATGTATATATACCCCGTATGATGGTGCTGCAGGGACGTCGCCATCAAGAAAAGGGAAATTAGTAATAGTGAAATCAAAATCATCCCTTTTATCATAAATTTTAGTTTTAATTTTTCCAGAGTCAACGATGATAGTTAGATCGAGAAATGGGCAGTATTTAGAATCATTTTTTGCTGTATCAAGTTTCAGTTCTTGTGAGTAAATGAGGTCGACATAGTCTAAAAACTGGGGATTGTCAATAGTAAGGATATCGTCGATATACCTGCTGTTATCGTTGAAAATTGAAATAAGTTGATCACTGTTTTGTATGGTTCCATCCTGTAGTTTTTTTCGTAACAGAACAGGAAAAGATCTGCAATGAGAGGTGCACAGTTTGTACCAATGGAAATTTCAATGACCTGTTGAAAGACGATGTTGCCGAAACGAACAAAAATGTTGCCTAGCAAAAGATTCAGGGCCTTAATCATGTCAACGCATGTCCAGGAACAATGATTTTTGTAAGTGATGTTAGAAAAGAATCCTTGTTTTTTATTACAACAAATGAATTGTAGACCAGACAATTTGCTTTAATTTGCTTTAGCAAGAAAAATTGTGTCCTGCTGCGCTAAATCTCGAAAATAAATAGCAACTTTTTCTATAAAAATTGCTTAAGATATATAATTTAAAATTCTTTTTTTCACATAATTTAAGAGACATTTCGGTATTTTGTACTTTTTGTGCTATTAAAAAAATGGCAAAAGTTATATAGGTTACTGAGTTCATTTAAGAATACTACAAAAAATGTAACCCTTTTCGAAAATCACCCTTCGGTATACCTTACAAATCTTGCTAATTTTAAACTGGAAGTTGAAATATGACGTTACTGTATCCTAGAATCTAAAAGAATTACTCGTAGAATTTACTGTCGAACACGGAAAACTGATTATCAATGTAGATCCTTAATTACAGTTTCTCTATTCTGATGCGTAATTTAATCAAAATTAGTGTTACAAATATAAGTGCATTAGAATTGCGAATTGCTATGGGAGTTCTTTTGTGACATCACTTTTATCAGTGTCATATTTCGGGAAAATATCGAAATCGTTTGAGCTTGCTATAATCTTCCCTGAAACTATTGACCACTATTGGATATAGCCTTCAGAACAATACATATCCATCAGATTGCGGGATTAAAAAGAATTCCACACCCCGTGTAATAACTCGCACACTTTTTGCTCGCCCCCTTTTTCAACAATCTTGCCCGAATCGGTGTCTGGTTATCTCGTCATATCAGTGTTTTCTGAAGTCCATGCTAATGACAACATGTCCAAGAAATTGTGTGAAAGAATTAAAGTTGTTCGACATCTAGCAACAGAATTTCGATGAAGGCGCTGTTATGTTTGAAAATTTTGAAATGTTTGAAATGGACTTTGAATTATTGTGTACATTTCTGACACTGTATATGTTATTACTCGGTATTTTCACACATGGTTATGGAGATGCCTAAAGGTTACATTGACGATTTCAAAAAATAATGATTTTTGACACGAAGTTACTCTTTTTTATGGTTATTTTGGAATTAACTTGACTGGCCGAAAGTGTTGACACATTTTTTATTCCTTTTGGTTATTCAAAATGCTGGATTTCAGCGCTAACTTTGTAACCAGGTAGCACTATGAATTTCTTCGGCCAAATATTGCCCGTTGCTATGGCAACATGACTACAGTTTCCGAGATATTTGCTTCTCAACTGGATATTTAAAAAATTATCAGTGGTAAACATTTAACATATTTTAGCATATCAGCATGTATTTTTTGGAAATGATAGTCCATGAACAATCATGAAAAGTAAGTATTTCTATAGCGTTGGTATGATAAAACAGCAGTTACTATGGCAACGAGAGAACCAATGACATAAATATTTGTCATTTATGGCAAGTAGTTGTAATACTTTGTATATGACAGCATAATGTATTTCTGTAATGCTTTAGAATGATTGAATATGAAAAAATATGAAAGAAAGAATGTAATTCAAGCTGAAGATGAAAATAATGAAATAGCCGTGAAATTATTTGCGTACTTTCTAAAATGAAAATGTGATCAGTTTCGAAGGTAAATATTTACTGACATTCCTATCCCTAATGAGACCGAAAACCAGGTTGTCGATTGTTAGCGAGTAACGTCCCTTGAAAAACCTCTTAAAATGGCGGTCATCCCGTAAGTATGAAAATCGACTATAAGTGATGTCATTACTCTAGCAATCAAGTCCTTGCGCATGAGCATTGAACATAATCAATATTATACATTTCATCAATATAATATTTTTATACAACGAATAAAGTTTAAAAAGTTAAAATATACAAAAATGTACATTAAGTTCATCAATGACTTGAATGTTATTAACAACATCGAAATATTCTCCTAATTTCTTGTCTAATTTCAGGTACACGCCAGGCATAAATAAACGGATTTACAAGACTGTTTAATACTAATGGCACAGACAGATATAATCGCTTTGAATTCTTTCGGAATCCATAAAAATAATCAAGCCAGAAAGACACAATGAACGGATACGTCAGGAAAAGTGTGGTTAAAACAATGATCAGACAGGTGAAGAATGCTCGTTTTTCCCACGAATCATCAAATTTCTTTTTCTGTCTATTTCCTAATTTTTTGCAAACCCGTTCGAGCCCAGCTGACTCTTTTTTGGTGCGTTCTGCCTTCAATAGTGATATCAGCTCGCTAACTTGGCTTGTCTTCTTATTCGGACTCTTTGATTGCAGATTGACATTCTGCTGTACATCTGCTTGGCTTGACTCTATATCTAAACACGTTTCCAAGACATCCCTGCCTTTCTTCTTGCAATTCGTGCATCCACAGCGTATTTCATCACCTACATGACCTACTTTATTTGAGTTCTTGAAAAAGAATTTCCATATCAGTAGACTTGTTCGCAAACTGTATGAAACAATGCCGAATCCCAAGAGAGTCAAACCAATAAGAAGAAACGACAGAAAGAACTCAAACTGTTCCCCATACATATCTGGTACACTACATTTAGTAATTGTGGATTCATGTGGAACGAACAATAGGATTTCGATGGTAACCAAAAAGCCTCCTGCAAGGGTACCTCCTATCATGGTGACTTTAAACCGTTCAAAATAATCCTGGGCTCCGAAATTGTAGTTTTTTACGACCACATACCTCTCGTAGCATATCAAAAGGATGACACTGTAAGTCATGACCAAGCCATAACAAGCAGAGAATATCTGGAACAGGCAGAAATGAATATTAGTTGCCAACCATTCAGTTACTTTCATCACCTGAAAAGATGTGATAGACAAAGACAACATACCATCTCCGATGCAAAGGAACAGTACGCAAAGATGGTGATATTTCTTCTTTAGCACTTTGAAGCCTACAGCGACGTAAAAAATGTTGATAAAGACTGGCACGGCATTGACTGAACCGATTATGATATGTGATACAGGAGAAAAATCTGAGGATGGTGATGTTATATTCGTTGTTATATTCGTTGAGACTTGTGTTGTGTTCTGAAATAAAAAAAAAATAAATATGATTTATTCAGTAATTATAACAATCATAATTTTTTGCGTATGTGAAAGAACTTTCATACAAAAGGAAGTTCAAGCTGGTTTCCAGAAAAAGATTGATTGAAGACATTTTTGTTGATTTTTGCATAATTCAAATTCCGCCTCCTTCCTGTTCCCACGCTTCTTGCACGTTAAAGAACCGTTGTAGCAAGCTCTTTTTGAGTGGTCCGTAGGTGATCGGCTACAAGGCTAAATTATCCGCCCTTTTCGATTTCACCATACTTTTCCAGTGGCCGTCAGAATTTCCCGTCCCATGGCCCTTTCAATACCACAAAGTGATTATTTATTAACAAACTAGTTCTCGTCTTCATATAGCTGAAATATTGCTGAGTAGACGTTAAACTATATTCAATTAATCAATCAATCCTTCCTGTTCATCCGCAAGTGTTTATATTTAGTTGAGAATTTGAAATGTTGTAAAATTTAAAGTTGTCGGATGTGTAAGTGTCGGATCCTGATTCAATGCGCAGAAGAATTTTAAAGATGGCGGAAAACTATTAGATTTTATTAAAACCATCTAGATTACTTGAAGTTAGAAATGGATCCTATGCCGCAATAACTCTTATGAGCTTATAGACATTATTTTAGCAATGGAGTTAGTAGTAAAGTAATTGAGAAAGTAATTCAGTCTATAACGAAAAATCCAAGGACAATGGATACATCGGAAAAACAAAGAAACATAGTAATCATATAAGAACAACAAAGAAAAAAATGATGAGACACACATATTCAAAAATGAACAACCTGCACCCAATAAAAAACAAGGTCGAGATCAGGTGCACAAAAGAGTAAGCATATCCTTTTTCTTTTAAGACAACCGCCGTGATGAACATGTCAACTCTGGCCTGTAAAGTCAAAAAGATTGATTGAAGACATTTTTGTTATTTTTTGCATGCATTCTGTGTGGAATTTATTTTTCTAAAATGGAGTTCAACACGCACCTCCTTCCCTGTTGATCCACCAGTTTTTATATTAACTTGAACATTTGAAATTTTGAAACAATTTAAGTTATCGGATGTGTTAATGTCGTATCCTGATTCAATGACGCTTAAGCATTTTAAAGATGGCGGACAACCATCTACATTACCTGAAGTTAAAAACGGTTCATTCCGATGTCCCGAAAACTCATCTAAGCTTACAGACATTATTTAAGTCATGAAGTTAGAAGTGTAACTATTTTTGGATTAATTTGTATATTTAGCATACTCTGGGGAAACGGAAAATATAATTTTGAATTCATGGTACCTATAAGCCGGTTTAACCCTATTGCTAGCATTTGCTATTGGAAATAGCAAGTCCGGCTATCCCGTATATCTATCGTTTGTCTCTTCATTGATTATTTCCTTGTGTAGTTTGTAGGCTATTGAGTAATTGTATTCTTCGATAATTGTGGGAGTTTCCTTTTATCGTTTCTATTGCAATTAAGATTGTTCTTTTAACAAAATTTATACACAATCGAAACGATTTGCAATGAGCGTCAAATTAGTGAAGCAATGACAATTATTTTATGACGGCTGTCAGCTACTAATTAATACGTTTCGGTTTCTGTTTTCAGAATGGTGTACAGTTTGTATGAACGCAGTTCCTAGGAAGGCTTGCTTTGGTAGAAAAAATATGACCTGACAAACTACTTAACATTATTTTGTTTTTGTAATGTCGTCACACTCCTATTCAATAACAAAATACCGAAGTTACTGTGAATTCAGTTTCTGTATATGTACAGTTCGACAACGTATGTCTCTTCAGTGCGATCAAGTCAAAACATTTGGAAAACATAAACCGAAATATGTGTTAAAGCTAATAGAGAACAAATTATTATTTTGGAACTTAAAAAGAAAGTCAAAATAAGCTAAGAACAGAACTAAGAAGAATATGCATATAACCTTATTACCATTCTTTTTACATTGGAATTTTGTACTTCAGAAAAGTGAAGCCATCTCACGATCAATTTAAATCTAGTATTTCAACTACATATTACTAGTTCTTTATTTGATCAGCTATTTGACTGTCCAAGCTGACGCTAAAATATACTTATTATTTGCTTTTAAGTAAATTTTTTCTTGCTATTTACCATTTGAAGGTAATAGAATAATTAATGTCTTTGAAACAAGAATAGTTTACCGGTAAATGATTGCCCGAAAGCAAATTACTAAAGAAAGTCCTTAATTTGTCAACTCAATAAAATGAAGAAAATGTTGTATTGCGGACATATTAATAATCTGGAAATACACGAGTTTTTCCTTTATCAATATTTAAACTTGGTTTTTGTATTTCAAAGCTTTTAAAAAACCATGTGGCAGTTACATTCAAGCAATGCAAGGGGCTTGTAAACGTTGGATAATCAATGAGGGGATAAGAAGTAAATGCACATTAGACAAAGCCTCTACAAATACATTGTAATAGGACAATTTAACAACCATTTTATTGAGGCCTTCAACAATGAGCTTTGCTAATACCTCACAGTAAGTCCGGCCTTAGCACTGGTTTGAGCGGAATGCATTGTAAGATGTCGAACATCGATTCATCCTTCGTATTGTTTTGAAAATATTTTTGACGCGTTTTCACAATAATGCATTGTGCTTCAAGAAGGCAATGTCAAAAAATTCATCTTTGCAAAAGTGTATCTTCAAAACCCCTAAAACCTTGTCATACGTTGAGCCGTGAAAGATTCATGAAATTTTTTATCAGGATAAACATTATTTAAATGATTACGGAACTTAACTACCTTCAGACCAAAACTCTGTCGCATCTTTAAATTTTTTTTTTTCTAGAACAGTGACACATAAAAATCTTTGACTTTAACCGTTGAAGTAAGGTGAAACGTGTTACAATTAAAATGCTTAGATTAAAGATCATAGATCGGTTCATCCTTATCCTAAATATTGTGATTGAAAATATCTTAAAACATTACAGAGAGCTGATATACTTCAATGAAGAAAATTTAATGTTTTTTTTTAACGATCTACATTTGTAACATCTGACAATTGTTTTTTTTTTTTTTTTTATTCACAAGGTCAATTTCAAGGGTCTTCTGTTTTAGTTCAAATACCATCAAAGCATATCACCAAAATAGGTTAATAAGAAATGACCGTCAAAGTAGGGTCGAGGTTAAAGGCTAACCTCTAGCCAAAAACATCTAACCTTACTTACATTTTTCAGAATGAAAAAAATTATATTTACAAGACAAAAGCCATAGGAAAACAATCAAAGACCGAAAATTTGTGACACAACTTTAATGAAAAAATATAAATTGTTTTCCGAACAATCTAATTATTTTTTCAAAGCATATCTAATAAAGGTCAATATTTTCTATATGTAATATTAATTTATCCCGTTGTTTATCACATAATTTTGGTATAAGAAAATATGAAACTGATTAATTCTCTAGCTGAATAAATTGAACACCTGTATGACATACACCCTGTTCTTATATATCAGAAATTCATACACGACTATCAAACAGCTGACGTACTAGTTTCTAAACTTTTTGTAATGCAATTCAAATAAACGTTTTTGTCTTTTTTCAATAATGTCATAATGATTTATCTTCTTGGTGGTGCTTCATTACATTGTTTTAGTACAAAACTACAAGACACTAATTAATTTCCAGTCTGATAAGCTGATTGAATTGAACACCTGTATTAGATATATATTACACCCTGTAATATCATATATCAGTATTTAATAATACTATCTAGGAAATAATGTCCTTCTACCAATATTGATTTTCGACTCAAATTTTGTTCGAATTTGCATTTGCAGACAATTAAACAGATTGGTAAGTTCAACTGAAAACGGGCAAACTGTTTCGGCCTAATATAAAAACAAAAACTAAAATAGTGAGGATAAATTAGGGAAAAAAAGAAGAAAAAACAAGAAATAGCAGAATACTTGATAAAATACAAAGAGAAAAATTAACAACAAATTTGATTCGGAGCAAAAAATAAATGAAATATTGTATTATAAACTATCTTGTGTAAATGAGACTTAAATTCTTGATAAACAACTGACGTGAAAGACCCATATACTGTGGAATCAAGAAATTTGATCTAGTACAATAATGTCTTTTTGATCTCATCTGTAAAGGATTTCCAAACATATCAAAATTTAGAGGTTTGCTCCTGTCGTTATAAATTCTTTTACATTAAGTTAGTTTTGATATCTGTGTCTGTCTCCCTTTTCATTGATACTAAAACATGAAATAAATAAACAAAAACAAATATAAAGTGAACAGTTACCCACTAATTGTATAGGAACTCTATTCGGGACAATCAAAAGCAAAGAAACCTAATTGTATTCTTTTGCACAAAGATGCAGACAGTCTCAGACTTCTGACAATGAAATTAATTCCTTTCAATAACAGCAAGATCTCTCAAAAGGCCGAATGATTAATAAGCTGTAACCGTACAAAATAAACCAAACTTGCATTATATTTTGGCTTACTGTCTTTTCATGTTAAATATAAAATCAAAAAGATAAGTGATAGCAAAACTTATAAATTAGCGTTATGGTTATACTGTTTTTGCATCTTAACTCCGTGTGGGAAAACAACAAAGGAAAGGAAAGTCTAATATATAAAAAAATCAAACACAACAAAAAGAATACAAAACAAACATAAATAAATAAGAGAGTAGAAGTATAACAAGACTTACTTTTCAATTAAAAACTTCCTTCATCCAACCGTTTTTCAATTTTTTTTTCAGTGGTCTGTATTTGGTTTACTTAGATTTTATTCTTTTTTTTTTATTAATTTTGATTATTTATCATCAAAACATAATTCACTAAAATTACAATATAAAAATAATCATATGTATCATTATTCATAATTAGTTTTGCTTGTTTTTGTATATTTCCACTAAAGCACACTATCCCCTAAAATTCTTTAAGAAAATATCAAGATAAAAAAATTAAATTTATTTTTCACTGCAAAATTAATGAAACTACTCACATAGTCCATTTTTACCATATTCCTTGATTTTCGGCTTCTGTCGAGACTGTGCTGCTTCCAATAAATCCTCACCTGTTAATTGTAAAACAATAGGTAGTCATCAAAGTTACTATGGATACACACATTCCATCCATTATAGTTATAAGACAACAAAGTTTTTCATTAATAATTATTGATTTGACCAGGTGTTGGGCTACAAAGTGAAAAATGGTATCTTAAAATATATCAAATTTGAAACTAAAGACAACCCTTCTCTTTCCTCCATTTTGCATTTATATCTGTCCATAATCCAAAAAGATTGTTTGCCACTCGTTACTTAATTTAAAAGTGCATATTGTAGAAAAAAACCATAAGGTAAAAGATAGATAACATAAGCCGATTATTTTAAAATTGAAGTTATGTCAAAATTATTTTATTGCTATTTACTTACTTATTAATAATATTTTGTCTCAGCGTTGCAAAATATCCCCGTCGTGGACCTCAAAATTTAACATAGAGAAGCCTATGTACCTATTTTGTCGTTAATAGAGATCGACAAGTGTTGCTGGAAAAAATTTTTTTCCTAATTAATGTGCAGTTTTCTTCAAATTATCGTGCTTCAATTTAGCATTTTTATGGAGTGATGCAATTTATATTTAAAGAAGATGTCGACAAACACGATTTCCATATAGTCAAAATCCACTCATCACAATACTATGTCACGTGGTCAGCATTTCATAACACCTTTGGCTTGACCTACATTCCAAGGCGTGGACAGAAAACACACGTTAGAAAATAAGGATTGTAGTAAATCAGGTATAGAATGCATAGTTTCTTTGTGCATGTGAATGCATTTTTGCACAAACAATACTAACTGACTGTAGCATTTTACTGTCCCAGAAAAATGCGCATGAACGGTTTTGAGAACTTAAGAAATAGCTTCGAAACGTGGAAAGCGCGATCCAAGTCCATTCGCTATTTGCATGATTTGTCAGCTTTCTATATTTTCTGTTGATTATTCCCAGCTTAACAATAATAATACCA
>MJUU01033673.1:1768-13985 GCA_002080025.1 Modiolus philippinarum | reverse complement strand
TTATTCAGTTGCACAATTCGTATAAATATAGAATGTATGGCAAGCAATAAGGGTCATTTAAATACATCCAGATATAATTATGGAACACATATTCCGTGTATTACAGCAATTCAACTGTATTCTTCCGTGACTATACCGGAACTCGATGTTTGATATTACACAGACACCCGTCATATTTGTGTTTATTTATGCAAATTATTGTGTATTTAAATATGTTGATATTCTACTCATAATTACGGTAGCCTAAGATGACTATAAATTCTCATTATTTTGGACACATAACTTATGATTGTTAATTATTGTATTTTTCAGGTTTTTACCGCAATTGTTCATCGGCTAATTAAAGTTTATCATGCCACACTGGGTTTTAGATTTAATTGGGCCACGAACTAGGTTATACTCGCTGAGTCCGGCTCAGTACAATAACGGTACAAAATTCAAGTAATTTCATGAATCACGCTAATATTTTTTTGACGATTAAAGGTAATATTTTGACCCATTTGACGTTAACGATAGCTGAAAAGAGGCATTTGACGGTTAACGATAAAGGGCATTCATACCTCTTCCATAGCAGTTATGAAGGCAATATACTCACATATGCAAAATGGGGAGGAATTTATAAAGGTTGCAATAACCTGTTTCTTTATCAAGGTTAGGCCACATCAAATTAATTGATAGATTCTCATCCCCACTGCCCCATTTTTTCTAAGCTCAATTTGTTTTTTTTTTCTTAAATATTCAGAAATATTCTGTAAATTCCTATCAATTTTAGTGAAAATCAGTAAAAAATAAAAAATAAAACCATCCCACCCATCCCAGATTTTTTGTTACAGGTGGATGAGAATCTACAATTTAACTTGATAGGGCCTGACATAAATATGCTTTAAATAAACAAGTTAAATATGCATGGAAGAAATCAAAATATTTTAGTGATATTTCGATCCACATTCTGAAACAGTTAGCTGGCAAAAACTGGCACACATTGTGACATACAATGCAATGTTTTTGTGGAGGAAAAAAGATGACAACAAATCAGCCTTGCCTCTCTCGCAATCTCTACAAACTACTCTCATAAAGCTCTAAAGAACTTTGATTGTTTAATAAACAGACATAAAAAGGAGTTTTCAATGTAATTGTTATGGGTGTTACTAAATTAATATCAGTATGTTCATTAAAGAATTGCAAATATAATACATGTATGTTAATGATCCAGGAAATCTGCCATAAAATACAAAATCAATACCTCTTTCATGGTCTCAGTTACAACAGCATCTCAACCTACACCAGCCTTACCTCTCTCATAGCCTCTGCTACAACAGCCTCGGTGTCATTCTTTTTCCTCCTGCTGTTGGACATGATGTCATTTTTTTTAAATCATTGTCTATAAATCTGTAAACACTGCAAATAGAAATTTTGATACTTACTAGTAGTATAGGCTGTTAAAAAAAACATCTAGATTATCATCCAGTCATAAGGAGGGGTAGGACAACTAATGTATCTCCGAAATTATGATTCTGTAGAAATATTCACCGAGTGACTTATACAACTCGTTAACTCAAGAATGCACCGAGTACATGAGTAAGTTATACAGTTTTTTGGTCAAGAGATATTTTATAAAATCATAGTTTTTGGTTACAGTACAGCCATGGTGTATTGGTAAATTTTCTTGCATCCACTCATTTCTATCCAAAATATTCACTCAAAATCTAGAACACTTTAATTGTTTGTGTATGGCATTATATAAGGTGAGGTAATTTAGTGGTTTGGAGTGGATTTAGGTGGAAAACATAAATAAAACACTCAAATCCACTCATTTCAACATTTGTGGAAAATCGTTAAGTCACTAGTTTTGCTTTTTTGTAGATTTATAAGAAATCTACCAAGATTTAAGTTGAAACTGTAGTACATATTATTCTCTGATGTCAATACACCAAAGTGTTGCCATAAAAACGTGTTTAATAGGAACAGTATTGTAATGTCACTTCCTACTAGATTTTTTTATTTCACTGGCAACTGACTACTGGGAAAACTCTGTAAATCACGGTCATCTACATCATATTTTTATCAATTACATTGAAAAATGCAAAACATCAAAATATTTTTGTCACTTTTTTAAGTGATTGATTGATTGATTGATTATTGTTTAACGTCTACTCAGCAATATTTCAGCTATATCAAGACGAGAACAAGTTTGTTAATTAATAATCACTTTGGGGTATGGAAAGGGCCATGGGACGGGAAATTCTGACTGCCACTGGAAAAGTAGGGTGAAATCGTCAAGGGCGGGGAATTTAGCCTTGTAGCCGATCACCTACGGACCACCCCAAAAAGAGCTTGCTACAAGGGTTCTTTAACGTGCAGGAAGCGTGGCATTTCTTCCAACACGTGGACCTGAGTTTACATCCCATCCGAAAGATGGGTTGTGTATTTATTAATCCCGCACAACCACGGAATGGGTCCTATTTCTATATCCCGGGACCCTCGGGGACACCAATTATTGAATGGCAATGTAATGGTACAACATAAGCACACCTGATTTAATATTCCTAAAAGATTCCTCAAAGTTTCATGAAAATCTGTAGTGAATAATTTGGCAGTCAACTTTTCACTAGTTTATTTTCATTGAAATGTGCTTCCAGTTTTTGAAATATACCCAAATCTTATCCCATGAGGTCATTTGAGATGACAACATGGACAAAGACTTGTCAAAATAAGAACAAAGGGGGTCCTCATGGGGGGTCCTAGGAATCAACTAATTATTAAATTTTTGCCTTGGTAATCAAATAATCATTAAATTTTACCTTGGTAATCAATAAATTTTTGGCTCAGTAATAAAAAAATATATAACAAGAGTTATCAGAAGACAACATAGCTCGCCGGGGATTCCAGTAATCTCAATGCACAATAAATTCGAAAGAAAGCTTTCTTCACAAGAAAGTCACATATGAAATATAAACACCCTATCACTAAACAACTTAATTCTAGAAGCAAAATTAAAGTTTTTAAAAAATTGCCCTCAGGGCAAGGTCAAGGTCAAAATATCTATAAATATGGTACCATTAGAAATCTCTCATCAAAAGAACGTCACATAACAAATATGAACACCCTACCACTAAACATCTTAATTCTAGAAGCAAAGTTAAAGTTTTAAAAAAAAATTTCCCTCAGGGCAAGGTCAAGGTCAACATGTCTACAAGTATGGTACCAGAAGAAGGCTGTCATCATAAGGAAGTTACATACCAAATATGAACACCCTACCACTAAAAGCCTACCTTCTAGAGGCAAGGTTAAAGTTTTTCAAAAATTTCCTTCAGGGCAAGGTCAAGGTCAAAATGTCTACAAATATTGTACCGCTAGAAAGCACTCATCATAAGGAAGTTACATACCAAATATAAACACCCTACCACTAAAAGCCTACCTTCTAGAGGCAAGGTTACAGTTTTTCAAAAATTGCCCTCAAGGCAAGGTCAAGGTCAAAATGTCTACAAATATGGTACCACTAGAAAGCTATAAACACCCTACCACTAAAAGCCTACCTTCTAGAGGCAAGGTTAAAGTTTTTGAAAAATAACCCTCAGGGCAAGGTCAAGGTCAAAATGTCTACAAATATGGTACCATTAGAAAGCTCTCATCATAAGGAAGTTACATACCAAATATAAACACCCTAACACTAAAAGATTACCTTCTAGAGGCAAGGTTAAAGTTTTTGAAAAATTACCCTCAGGGCAAGGTCAAGGTCAAAATGTCTAGAGACATGGTACCAGAAGAAAGCTCTCATCACAAGGAAGTCACATACCAAATATCAACATCCTAGCTCTTCAGGTCTCCATTCCACAAGCCAGGTTAAAGTTTTGCTGACGCTGACGCCGACGACGCCGACACGCCGACGCCGGGGGTATGACAATAGCTCTCCGGACATTCGTCCCGGCGAGCTAAAAATGCAAGCTATTAATCAAATAATCATTAAATAAATGCTCTCGTAATCAAATAATCATTAAAAAAATACCCTGACAATCAGGTAATCAAGAAACCCATGACGGGCCTCAACAAACTGTCGTTTGCAAGAGCTTTGTGCTTGATTGTTTCATGAATTTTTATAGTAAATATATTTTATTCCAATGTATCATCCTTATTTCAATTGATTAGATGTGTTGGGACTTCCCTGAAAGGAGGACAATCCCATTTCATAACGGTTTGTGTACCATCTATTGCTGTAAGACGCTATTACCATTTTGGAGTAAATGTAAGTTGTCAGCAAGCTTAACTCGATAACTAAGCAGTATCTCCCTCATGCATAGCTTTGTCCCTACATTGCCCTAGCTGAATTTTGGCTTTTCTATTTAGATCCTTTTGGTTAATTGTTCTCTATCAGCTTTTACACAGTCTTCGGTTAATGAACTTTCAAATGTTTTGGATTAATCTGCACTGATGAGACATAAGTTGTTGAAATACTCATACGCAGAAAATAAATTAACAGTAACATAGGTATTTTGCTATCTGACTCTAAATGCTACAGGCTGCATTTTTTACAGAGTTTTGAATTTAACTGCATTCAAGCACACAAATGCATTGCACTGCCACTGCATAAATTCATATTTTTATTTTTAACTTAGTAGTAAGTCTTCCACGGAAGACATGTGTCGCTTGCGTAATAACACTCAGAAATTTTCTATACTCGAAAAATATTCTCAAGTTCAGTCAAACAGGAAGTCGGCATGCCAGAGATTCAAAACTCTATTACACAATAAAGGCCCCATACTGATACTCCATGCTAAATTACAGAAGGCTGGGAATTGTGGTTCCTGAGTAAAATGTGACAGAAATTTTTTGTGACACCAATCGACAAAAATATTCTAAGTTCCATCAAACAGGAAGTGGCCATGCACGAGATTCCATACTTTCTTACACGGTATAGGTCCCCATACTGATACTCACAGAAAATACAGATACTGACAGAAATTTTTGTGACGCCGACGCAAGACGACGGATAGTGATCCCTACATGTCGCAACTGCGTGAACGCAGGCGACACAATAAAGTGGTCATAAACTGTCTCATGTTCCTATGGTCAAAAATACCCAACATTAGTCTAATTTTTTTCATTATTTCAAAGCAAAAATTTACAAATCAAAACAGACAACTAACAGGTGTGACCTATTTCAATGATGGTTCACATCCCCGCAAAATAATCTGATGATGCTCAATCACCTCTTTTAGGATTTGAAGCCAGCAATGTTCTCTTATAAAGGGTATCAAACCCTTTTATATGTAGAGAGGCTATTTTTAATGAAAAGACTGGATACATTGATCAACAAAATCTGCTAGGTTTTTCTGTTGTGCATATGATGGATACTGGAACTTAACTTTGTTTTAGGGGTATAAATGAGACAGGTGCAGAATAAAAACATAAAGTAAAAAAAGCAATGTTTTTCACAGTAAAACTTTTTGAATATCACCTACTGTATTCCATGAAACAAAAATTTTCTTCATGGAGAATATCGTATAGCGGGTAATTTTCGAAGTTGCCAAATTTTACGATTCTTTCCCCAAGGAGGGGTACTCAATTTTAGTGGTCATTTTCGTGCACCTATAAACCTCGCGAAAATAGTGAAAATTACCCGCTATACGGTAATAATATTGAACAAAGCATTTGCATCATATTTCAGCGACACAGCCGCCTTCATCAGATGCAAAACAAAAATGTCACTAGATACAGAATAAACAATGTTACATCACAGATAACGTTTATCTTGATCTTGATACTTTACACAAATTGTTACAGAAAAAATTGCTGATGAATAGAAAAAGATAGAAACGCCAATATACAGTTACTGTTTAATATTAAGACCTTCCTGTTTTGTATTACATATTTTTATAATCAAAGTACTGAAGTACTGTTAAGTCGCAGAACTGTTAAGTCGCAGAAGCAGTCGGCATAGGTCAATTAGCATATCTTCGAAATATATAATTTTTTTTTTTTGTATTTTCGGTGACTTTGAAAGAACATGATAGATGTAAATATTGTTTTTGACTAAACACATATATATATATACAGCTTTGATCAGACCTATTTTGGAGATTTGATTAGATAGCCGTTTGAATTCAAAGAAGTATTATCAGAAAAATTTTGAAGCGATTTTATTTNAGTTGAAGCTTCCTCTAATGACTTTTTGGTGTGTTCATTTTCTACATACATGGATATTATAATGGACAGTTGCTAGCTTTAAACACAGCAACTTAATTTTATAGACATAGGTACAAACAATGTATATGTCTGTCCTTATCACTAATATTTTAATGCATCATTAATATTTTAATGCATCATACATTCCAGATATCTATGGAAAACTCTGTACCGGGGTTCTAAATCAACTCTCGAAACTTTTGTAGACGAACTAACACATCCTATATCAGATCTTTACACAAACCAGTCTATTAACCCAAGTTAGCACTGCAAACGAATACCGAAGCAAGACTGATTACAGGGGGAATTCCAAAATCAAAAATAAAAAATCTCGGCAAATCATATCAAACACAAATTCAGACAGCATGACAAAGACAGAACAAATAATCTAAAAAGAAAACAAAAAAACGATACAAAACTAAGGCACTTACAGCGTGAACCCCTACAAAAACTGAGGTATCATAAGGTGTTCCGGAATGGTAAGTATGATCTGCTCCACGCGTGGCACCCGTCACACTGCAAATGTGAGAAGTCCGGTATTGTCACAGTCGGTGTTTATCAGTCCAGTAATCAACTCTGGATCTACCCAAAGATATCTATTCTCATATGTGAAATAGAAACATTGTAACGGTATGTCAAATCATGGTAACGACCTTAAAACTTCTGTAGAGACAATTGCAACAGTGACTGAACCTACCCTTGATGTGTAAGTTTTCGCTCTGTTGACAAAAGCAAGTATACTCTTCAGCTGAAGCTGTATTAATCAGCTTAAATATATCGGTAATCCAAGATCGGGTCTACTTATCTAGTATCTGGAAAATGCAAGTCAAACTGACAAAATTCTCAGCTGTGGATGTTTTAGTATCGAAGACACTCACTGTGACCAAAGATAATTTATGTGTAAATGCATATTGCTCGTCGTTGAAATTCACTTTTTCAATCAAAAAATTTTTTATGCTTTATGTTTTAAGCGCTTTGCTGTCCATTTTAAAGTCACTACCACTGAGGAGAGTGATCATTATATCGTTTGGATTTATACATGTATATATGTTTATTGTGCTGCAAAGCCATCTTTCATCATTTATTTCATGTACACATATATCATGTCGAGACGCGCATTCACATGCAAATGATTGACTTACATTTCATTATATCATTTATAGGTTAAGATTACTTTTCCTTCCAACTGTTAATACAATTGCTAGGCTCCTTTTTAAAACAGTCAATTGCACTGAGGTCAGGGGTTAGTTGATTATGTTTGTTTATGTATTTGTGTACTTTATTAGTTTTGTAGCCATTAGCCCATAACTGGGCATAAAGTTGCTAATAAATAAATTGAAAAAATTGAATTGTTAATTTAGTTAGGTTCAATTGTAGTAAAATCAACGTAATATTGTTCTTATGGCATTTTACTTTACGCCAATTATGGCATTTTACTTTACGCCAATTAGGTATTTTACGTAACTGTTGAATTTTATTTGATACAAGACCACAAAGAAAGACGTTTAACCATTTTCACAGAAAAATACCAAGAAATTAAAATCTAATCATTTCAACTTTTTAGAGTAACATGGATCCTTACTATTCACTGTTTTAGGCAATACAATTTTTATGTACTGCTAGCCCATGCAGCTAATTCAATTGACTGTCCGAATCCCAGCTGATCTAATCATGCAAGAAGGTATATTGATAATATGTTCCGGACGAATTTGAAATCACTCGTTTCGGCATGATGCCTATTCTAATGATGCATGCTAAATTTCAATGAACCCAAATACCTTACACATATTAAGGTCAATTAATTAATCAATATCCATGAATACTTAATTAACTACCAGCTGTCTCAATTATTTGTGACATATTGGGGGAGGGGGTCTGCAACTTACTTTAAGTATGATCATGTACAAGGTGCACAAAACAAACACGGAAAATGACAATTTAAGAAATAATCAAAAAAATTATCATTTGATTTTAATTTTAAAATGAAGCTAGTTTTTAATGTGAAGAACCAAGGACTGCAGTCAATTGAGCTGAATATACATTTCATTTCACGATAAAGGGTCAGTTAATGATTATTTAAAAGATTGAATAAAAATGTGAATGCCGACAATGAAATACCTTAAAGCTACATGCAAATTTTGGATTGTATTTCAAGTTTGACAATATCTGCACCGTGAGTAACATATTGTATAATTCATTGCACTCTAAAAGAAAAATTGCGATTCATTTGGGCAATTGACCCTATAAAGCCTTTACACATCAGCCAAAAATGCATTATATACACGATTTGTATATTCATACAAAGCGACACAAGTATACGTTGAAATATTGTCGTAAATAACAAGTTGAATTTTTGTCAATAAAAACACGAATTACACGCTATCCGTTTACAATTAGTCTGAAAAAAATGCACTTGTGTAATCAAAACTCTCAGTCGTCGATTAAATTCAAGGTTGAGTGACACACGGTAGAAATGCCTTATCCCATATGTTGGAGTAAGATGTATATGTATATCATTTGTTACACACAACTGTTTAACTGATGAATGTACAGCAATATCTGTTACACACGACCGATTAACTGATGAAGTCATAGTATTTATATAATATATACACGTGGTATGATTAGAACTATTTTATTATTTATCCGCGTTGATTATTATGCTTCCGCGGCTTCATAGCACTATCTACCAATATAGTCCCAAATGGTGGAGTGAAATATACAATAATACAACATTTTAATTGCGGTAATTTTGATACTGTTTTAGAAAATATAATCTGTTTGTTTGTAATTTTTGCATTCAAGAGTGCGTATGCAAGGAATCCATGAATTCTCAGAATGAAATATATTGGGTGTTATTTAACCTGGTGGATTTCTGGCCCTCATCGTCCTATGCGACAGCTTAAGCCGCACACAAGAAAGGGCACATTTTCCCTATAATTCTATTTTATACCAGTGTCCACAATACTAAAACTAGTATAATTTTACCATAAATATAAAAGATAGGGCACTTTTTCTCTATTTTATATTATACCGGTATCCAAAATACTGTAACTTGATAGAATTTAACCATAAATATATAAGATAGGGCACTTTTTCTCTATTTGATATTATACCGGTGTCCGCAATGCTAAAACTTGATAGAATTTAACCATAAATATAAAAGATATGGCACTTTTTCTCTATTTTATATAATACCAGTGTTCGCAATACTATAACTTGATAGAATTTAACCATAAATATAACAGAGAGGGCACTTTTTCTCTATTTTATATTATACTGGTGTCCACAAAACTATAACTTGATATAATTGAACCATCAATATAAAAGATAAGGCACTTTTTCTCTATTTTATATAATACCGGTGTCTGCAATACTATAACTTGATAGAATTTAACCATAAATATAAAAGATCAGGCACCTTTTCTCAATTTTATATATAATAAGGTGTCCGCAATACTAAAACTTGATAGAATTTTACCATAAATATAAAAGATAGGGCACTTTTTCTCTATTTTATGTTATACTGGTATCAGCACTGTAACTTGATAGAATTTAACCATTAATAAAAAAAGATAGGGCACCTTTTCTCTATTTTATATTATACCGGTGTCCGCAATACTAAAACTTTCTATAATTTAACTATAGATATTAAAGAAAGCACACCTTTTCTCTTTTTTATATTATAACAGTGTCTGCAATACTAAACCTTAATATAATTTAACCATAAATATAAAAGATAGGGCACTTTTTCTCTTTTTCATATTATACCTGTGTCCACAATACTAAAACTTGATAGAATTTAACAATAAATATAAAAGATCGGGCACCTTTTTTCAATTTTATATATTATAAGGTGTCAGCAATACTAAAACTTGATAGAATTTTACCATAAATATAAAAGATAGGGCACTTTTTCTCTTTTTCATATTATACCGGTGTCCACAATACTAAAACTTGATAGAATTTAACAATAAATATAAAAGATAGGGCACTTTTTCTCTATTTCCTATTATACAGGTGTCCACAATACTAAAACTTGATAGAATTTAACCATAAATACAAAAGATAGGGCACTTTTTCACTATTTCATATTATACCGGTGTTCGCAATACTATAACTTGATAGAATTTAACCATAACTATTAAAGATAGGGCACTTTTTCTCTATTTCATATTATACAGGTGTCCGCAATACTATAACTTGATAGAATTTAACCATAAATATAAAAGATAGGGCACTTTTTCTCTATTTTATATTAAACCAGTGTCCGCAATACTATAACTTGATAGAATTTAACCATAAATATAACAGATAGGGCACTTTTTCTCTATTTTATATTATACTGGTGCCCACAAAACTATAACTTGATATAATTGAACCGTCAATATAAAAGATAGGGCACTTTTTCTCAATTTTATATAATACTGGTGTCTGCAATACTATAACTTGATAGAATTTAACCATAAATATAAAAGATCGGGAACCTTTTCTCAATTTTATATATTATAAGGTGTCCGCAATACTGAAACTTGATAGAATTTAACCATAAATATAAAAGATAGGGCACTTTTTCTCTATTTTATGTTATACCGGTATCAGCAATACTATAACTTGATAGAATTTAACCATTAATATAAAAGATAGGGCACCTTTTCTCTATTTTATATTATACCGGTGTCCGCAATACTAAACCTTTCTATAATTTAACTATAGATATTAAAGAAAGGGCACTTTTTCTCTATTTCATATTATACCAGAGTCAGCAATACTATAACTTGATAGAATTAAAACCATAAATATAAAAGAAAGCGCACGTTTTCTCTTTTTTATATTATACCAGTGTCTGCAATACTAAACCTTAATATAATTTAACCATAAATATAAAAGAAAAATCATTTTTTCTCTTTTTCATATTATACCGGTGTCCGCAATACTAAAACTTGATAGAATTTAACCATCCATATAAAAGATAGGGCACTTTTTCTATTTCTATAATTTAACTATAGATATCAAGGAAAGGGAACTTTTTCTCTATTTCCTATGATACTGGAGTCCGCAATATTATAACTTGATAGAATTTAACCATAAATATAAAAGAAAGCACCCCTTTTCTCTATTTTATATTATACTGGTGTCCACAATACTAAAACTTAATATGAAAGAAGGGGAACTTTTTCCCTTTTTCATATTATTCCGGTGTCATCAATACTAAAACTTGATAGAATTTAACCATAAATATAAAAGATAGGGCACTTTTTCTCTATTTTATATTATAGCGGTGTCCACAATACTATAACTTTATAGAATTTAACCATAAATATAAAAGATGGAGCACTTTTTCTTTATTTCATATTATACCGGTGTCCACAATACTATAACTTGATAGAATTTAACCATAGATATAAAAGATTGGGCACTTTTTCTTTATTTCATATTATACTCGTGTCCGCAATACTAAAACTTGATAGAATTTAACCATAAATATAAAAGATAGGGCACTTTTTCAATATTTCATATTATACCTGTGTCCGCAATACTATAACTTGATAGAATTTAACCATAAATATAAAAGATAGGGCACTTTTTCTCTAATTCATATTATACCGGCTTCCGCAATACTATAACTTGATAGAATTTAACCATAAATATAAAAGATAGGGCACATTTTCTCTATTTCATATTATACCGGTGTTCGCAATACTACAACTTGATAGAATTTAACCATAAATATAAAAGATAGGGCAATTTTTCTCTATGTGATAATATACTGGTGTCCGTAATACTATAACTTGATAGAATTGAACCATCAATATAAAAGATAGGGCACTTTTTCTCTATTTTATATTATACCGGTGTCCGCAATACTAAAACTTGATAGAATTGAACCATCAATATAAAAAATAGGGCACTTTTTCTCTATTTTATATTATACCAGTGTCAGTAATACTATAACTTGATAGAAATTAACCATAAATATAAAAGATAGGTCACTTTTTCTCTATTTTATATTATACCGGTGTCCGCAATACTA
>MJUU01033669.1:0-19027 GCA_002080025.1 Modiolus philippinarum | reverse complement strand
AAAAGAATTATTCCATTAAATGTGGTGCATTTTGCTGCAGAAAAAAAAAATAAGATTTATGAATCGGTCAGAAAACGTTTTTGAAAAATCGGTCAAAATAATTAATATTTTTTTTTTGCATTTGCGCAGATTTGCATTTCATATGCGCTGATTTTGTACTAGTAAATTTCATGTCGATTATAGGTTAATAACTGCATTGCTGGAATAAAAAAATGTCGCTAATAGTCTTTTGGATTGAAAATATAGTGCTCAGGTTGAGAAAAATCAAATGTAAATTCGACTGTTCTCGCTAATACATTTTTGTACATATTTATACCACCAGAACATGTAGTCACTATATCTTATCTTTACGTACATGGGTATCGGTAATGTACAGTACCATGCTTTATAGATTATACAAGATGAAAATGGATTTTGTTACAGTTTATAACCCGATTAAAGCAATATCTTCAAGGTATCGTTGAAGTTTTTTTTTATTTCTTAATTTTCAGTTTAACTTTTCAGCCTAAAGTACCAACGTTTACTTGATACTTTTAACTTTTTTTCAAAAATAAATATAAACACAATAAGAAAACAACGAAAATGTAGTTTCTTTCAAATGTTGTATAAACTTTCCATTATTTTGATACCGGTTTATTTCCGGATTTTAACCATATAACTTGCATCATTGCATAGTAAAGTTGATTACCTTCTGCCATTTGAAAAACGATCGGCGCAAAGGAAAAAATTAAATTGCGCAAATGCAAAATTTGAAATTTTCCAAAACGGCGCAAATGTCATACGCCCTAATATTGAATCTGTAGAATATAAACCCTAATTCCCGAATTTACACAACGAAACCAGTGGCGGATGCAAAGGGGGCGTTATTTGTTTTCACCTTGCCGCCTTGGGTGTGGGGTTTCCTCACCGTTCATTGAAGATCTTATGGTGGCTTTGAGTTGTTATTACTCCCCTTTTGGTCGTTGTCTCTTTGACACCTTCCCTGTTTCCCTTCTTTTTCCTAGTGTTTTCCTATACTACCTGTATATCATATTATCAAATGTTTGCAAAATGAAATGTTAATAGGATTTTTTTATATAAAATATTGTCAAAAAGTATTATGTTTTTGTGCAATTTTCAGGATAAACGCCCCGTTCCAAAAATCCTGATCGGTCCCTAGCGCACCAAAACTCGATCAATTTGGAAAAAAAACTAATTGTATCACATTTTGTACTACTAAACATGTAGAAAGTCTGACTCTCCATTTTTCAATCGGTTCTGTGTCATATTTTTAGAGTACTTTGTAAATCAGAAATTAACTAATGCATTAGAGAGGACTAACATTTGGTACTTAGAAATTAAAAAAAGGTTGACAAAAACGGCACTACTTATTGAAGCTGATAAAAAAGGCTATACAACGAAAAAGCAGGTGTTAAACCTCAATAAGTGACTTGGACCTCAATGAGGGCCTTAAAAAGAATTAGTGGGACAAGCAAAAGACATACATACACAGAAAATACATTCAAAATTATGTTGTACTATGTTGTTGTTGGATAAAAAATACGAGAAAAGTAAAATGATTTTTTTACGTCCCAATTCATATCTTTAAAAATGTCTTCCAACCTTCCGAATCGAATAAAGAATAGTTTATTTATGAAAGGGAAAGATTACAAGCAGAAGCAAATCGAAAGATAATCAGTGAAACACAAGCTGGAGTAGAGGATGAACTTTATTGCGGGACATATTGTTTCTCAGTATGCTCATGTTTACTACATTCCAGCTGAATTTTCGGACTCCGCTATCGGATCGGATCTTAAAATACCTCGTACTATTATTCTTTATGACAAAGACTAGCAAATTATTTTGAAGTGTTGAGATGTGCACACGCATGTATAGCATATTGATGTTACAGCTGACATCGGAACGGACTTTATTTTGAATGTTCCGCATTTCGAAACGTGTACCGAGTTAGTCAGCGACTGTATTATAGAGACACAATTATTTTGAGAAAATTTTCAGATGTTTTGATGACTATCAAGTTTCTCCCTTAGCGTCCGTTTTGGTTTTTCAGTTTGAACTGATATTTCAGTGATGATCCCAAGTAAAAAATTGTCACTGTGTAGTAAATTAAAATACCGAATTTTCTGTAAATTCAAGACAATAACTCGAAAGATGTACATGTATAAACTGAACAAATAACCAATTGGGTCTAAGTTGAAAGCTAAAATCAGCTTATACTAATTTAAGCTTATTAACATAGCACGGATACATGCACGAAGTAGATATTAATATTGAGTGTATCACAATCACAGCAAATACATATCAAAATCCGAACGAGTTCATAAAAGCATTGATGCCGTAAAATATATTCATTATAATCATAATGATAATTGTAACGTCCAGTAATCTGGACACAACGTCACATTTTTACACATTTAACATGGTATAGCAAAGTTCCGTGAAATGTAGCTCCGAAATTTGAACCGTGACCTATGAATTTTTTTGGATGAAAATAATCGTTATTTCTTCAGGAATATTGTGTTAGTTTTTGGTATTCCTTAGTACTTGCGGTCTATCTTTGAGGCGCCAAAACTAAAAATAAAGACAGAAAAAATACAATTTTCCCTATATGTCTTTGTTAATTTCCCGACAAAATACGAAAATTAGAAGATGTTTATATAAAAAAAACGTTCCGGTACCCCCTATTTTTAATTTATAATCCGATGTATATTAATGAGATCTATCACTAAATCGAAAATTGGATCTTTATGTAATGGTGTCATTTTGTATCGTCCCATCGTAAGGTAAATGGGTGATGATGGTGGTGGTGGTGGTGGGTTTGAGGTATCTGGGTGTCGATGGTGGTGTTGGTGGTGGTGATGGTGGTTTTAAGGTATCTTGGTGGTAGTGGTGGTTTTTAGGTATCTGGGTGTCGGTGGTGGTGGTGGTATTGAGGTATTTGGGTGGTGGTGGTTTTTAGGTATCTGGGTGTCGGTGGTGGTAGAGGAGGCGGAGGCGGAGGGCCATAACGGTAACAAGAGGGTCTAAATGGGAGAGGAGGAGGGTCCATTGGTGGTTAAGCGGAGGCGGAGTCGGAGGGCCACAATGGTAATAAGAGGGTCTAAATGGGAGAGGAGGAGTGTCCATTGGTGGTTAAGCGGAGGCGGAGGCGGCAAAAAAAAAAGGCCAATAGAGACAACAAAAATGCAATAAATTCATCGAAAATACAACATGCAACGTGAAATATGAACATAAATACACGACATGATGAACATAAATCCAATAAATTCATTAAAAATACATCATTCAACATAGAATTTGAACACAATTACAACAAATGGTGAAAACAAATGTAAACTTAAGTTGTTATTACTCCCCTTTTGGTCGTTGTCTCTTTGACACATTCCCCGTTTCCCTTCTTTTTCCTATTTGATATAAAAGTACAACATGCAACATGTTGCTCAGAGTAGTATAGGGGAGGTTCTAAAGTCGGATTTGCGGCGGATCTGTTGCCATAGGAACACGAAGTGTGGCGAACCTGTCCCTATACTACTCTGAGCAACCCCTGATTTTTCAGCTTTATTTAAGTCAATTATGGCATATGATATGTTAAACTAGGGTAAATCGAGATCACTGAATCGATTGGCGAAGGATTTAAAGCCCTAGCTCCGAGTGTTAACGAGATATCGGTCCTAAAACGGCCCTAAATCGGACCTTATTAAAGATAGTTGTACTATAGGCATATCATATATACATTCGGGGTATCTTTATACTTCTAAAACATTTGGTATAAATGTTGGCATGTTTTGAAGTACTGTTATAGAGATATCGCCACCTTAAATTTTGAGATCGGCCTTAGGTCGGCCGTAGATCGGTTCTAATTTGAAATATTAGTATTATGACATGTATTATATGGATTCGAGGTAAATGTATACTTTTAAAACATTTAGAGTAGATGTTGTAATGAAGCATATTGCGTAGTAATCGGTCTTTGACATTTTGAGATCGGCCTAAGTCGGCCCTAAATCGGCCTTAATCCTTACTATTGGTCAAGTAGACATATAACATGTGAAAGTGGCGTAAATCAATGCTACTTAAGCGATTGGATTAAGTTTAAAAGTGCTATGAAGTAATGTTTTCGACATATCGGCCCTAATTTCCAAATCGGCCCTAATTTGGCCCTTACTCGGCCTTAATTCTTAATATAAGTTAAAGGTTCATATGATATACCAAACTAGGGTAAATCGATCTTCTAAAGTGATTGGTATACGATTTAAAGTGTTATAGAGTACATGTAAGAAGTTATCGGCCTTTGAAATGAGATCGACCCTAACTCGCCCCTAACACGGCCTTAATTCTTAATATAAGTTAAAAAAGTTCATATGATATACCAAACTAAGGTAAATCGACGCATCTAAAGTGATTGGAATACGTTTCAAAGTGTTATAGAGTACAGGTAAGGAGTTATTGGCCTTTGAAATGAGATCGGCCGCAGATCGGTCCTAATTCATCCTTAAAACCATACTATTGAAAATAGTATCATGTGATCTATAGTTTCGGGGTAACTATCGTTAAGTCATACTGTCAACTTACTATATGTTACTGTTTTAATGTACAAATTCATATTTTGTTGTCTTTGTCACAAACAATTGATATTACATTTCATTTTTGTTTATATTAATGTCTTTTAGTTTTCATATTTAATGGTATTTGGGTTAACATTTCATGTTGCATGTTGTATTTTTATGTCAAAGTCTACATTTGTTTTCACCATTTGTTGTAATTGTGTTCAAATTCTATGTTGAATGATGTATTGTTAATGAATTCATTGCATTTATGTTCATCATGTCGTGTATTTATGTTCATATTTCATGTTGTATGTTGAATTTTCGATGAATTTATTGTATTTTTGTTTTCTCTATTGACCTTTTTGCGGGTTTTTGCCGCCTCCGCCTCCGCTTAACCACCAATGGACACTCCTCCTCTCCCATTTAGACCCTCCTATTACCGTTGTGGCCCTCTGCCTCCGCTTAACCACCAATGGACACTCCTCCTCTCCCATTTACACCCTCTTATCACCGTTATGGCCCTCCGCCTCCTCTACCACCACCGACACCCAGATACCTCAAAACCACCACCACCACCATCACCACCCAGATACCTTAAAACCACAATCACCACCACAACCAACACCACCATCGACACCCAGATACCTCAAAACCGCCACCACCACCACCATCATCATCACCCATTTACCTTAAAACCACCAACAGCAGCAGCAGCAGCAACAGATATCCCCTCTTACTACCCCTATAAAGCAGCAGCAGCAGCAGCATATATCTCCTTGTAGTACCCCTATACAGCAGCAGCAAAAAACCTTAAAAACGATAAACTCTAAAAAAGTGTGTACATATTTAAAAAAAAGGTTACCATGAAAACAAAAAGTGGATTGAAGCTGTACATAACACTGACCAATCAAAAGTCGGAATTTCAACCAATCAGAATCATCCATTTACAATGGATTGATCAATCAGAATGCGGGTAAATCAACCAATCAAATCACTTCTATCAAAATTAACCGACCAATCACAGCCATCGAAACAACTATTTTTAACTATATAAGGACACAAGTCACTTGCTTCCTCAGTAGCTGGACTGTCATTCTGCGAGACAGACGCAACATGCCGAGGTACGCCCATAATCGATGCTACGGTTGTCACCAAATGTTTGATACCATAAAAGAATTATTAAGTCATTATCGTTTTTCATGGAATTTTGCTGTGACCAATGTCCGAAGCGGTTTACTAGAAAAGATAATTTTCGAAGACACAAAAGAAAACACAGTGAGGACATATGCTTTCCATGTTACATATGTGATGCAAAATACCGGAAAATAGATAACTTGGAGAGACACCAAAGGATACATCAGAGTGGTGGAGCTCCAGGAGGAACATCCAAAGATATGTATGAATTGAAGATTAAAGGACAGAAAAGGACAGTATCAAGTCCGGTTCAAAGACATCGACGCCAATAGTATAGAAGAAGTTTTAAGAATATTACATCAACTATTTGCAGCTATTCTGGAAGAAGTTACCATGTTTACCAAACCAGAAGACCTGATCCAGATTATTCTACAGTCACATGATTTGGACTTTCCGATTACGATGCCATGTCTGCGGGTAAATCAATTGACTAGTGAACTTTTACTTAATGAAACAGAACGAGTTCTAAAATCCAATGACTATTTTCGATTAACAGAAGAAGTAGATATGGAAGTCACTCATGTGAACATACCAACCGGAAGTGGAAAAGTAAAAACTGATTACGTAAATACACGTCAATTTCTAAACAGTAAAACGTCCATCATCCAGATCAAAAATAAAGACGACCTGTGTTGTGCACATGCTATCGTAACAGCAAAAGCTCGATTGGATGGACATGATAAGTGGAACAGTATTAGACAAGGATGTCGAATTCAAGAGGAATTAGCCATAAAATTACATGCCAAAGCTGGAGTACCGTTGATACCTTGTGGAATAGAAGAAATCAAAAAGTTTCAAGCCAGCATACCAGAATATCATATTTTTGTTGTAAGTCAGGATCAGTTCAACAGTTTAATTTACAAAGGTCCAGATAGTGACAAGAAGAGCTATCTGTATCATCACAATCACCATTACGATGTAATCACTAGCATGCCAGCGTTTTTATCAAAGAGTTATTATTGTCATACCTGTGACAAAGGATACGATCACAAAGAAGACCATGCTTGTAACGACATATGTCAATGTTGCCGTAAAATTCATGATCCACCCAAAGAAAGGGAATGGATACTCTGTGATAATTGTGGACGATATTTTAAAGGACGTGTATGTTTTAATTTACATTAGCAATCTACAGCAGCTGGAAATTCAACATGTACGAGATACTATAAATGCAAAGAGTGTGGACAAACCATGAAAAAACAGATGGGACGTCATACTTGTGCAAACACCTATTGTCAGGAGTGTAAAGATTTCTATCCAAAAGGACATCAGTGCTTTATGCTTACTGCAAGTAAACGCAAGAGATCGGATAATCAAACGTACATTTTCTTCGATTTTTAATGTACACAGGAGGATCTAGTTCAGTGTGATCAAGGATATGTACCTAATGAGACAGGAAGTGTATCAACTGTAAACAAATCAACTGTGGAGTTTATGAACACCAACCCAACTTATGTGTGGTGCATAAAATATGGTTAAAGTGTTTGAATAACGCTCTGAATGAAACCAGTACGTGTGAAGAATGTGGAAAAAACGAAGTCGTGTTTGCTTTTGTACCTTTTGTAACTGGTTGTTCTCTGGACAAAACAATGGCGCTACTGTTATATGTCATAATTTTAAAGGATATGACAGTTATCCTGTTCTGAATTATCTGTTTCGTCACGGAATAGTACCGGAAGTGATTCCAAATGGCACTAAGAATATGGCCGTCACCATACCAACCTGTAACATTCGGATGATCGATTCCATAAATTTCCTCCCTACAGCTTTATCTAAACTGCCAAAAATGTTTGGACTGACGGAATATCGAAAAGGATATTTTCTGCACTTATTCAACACGAGAGAGAATCAAAGCACCATGCTGAATCATTTACCGGATATGAAGTTTTACTAGCCGGATAAAATTAAACCCGAAGACAGAACCACGTTTCTGGAATGGTTCAACGAAAACAAAGATTACACGTTCAACTATCAACAAGAACTGTTAAGTTATTGTCGTTCAGATGTAGATATCCTAAGACAAGCTTGTTTGAAGTTCCGTGAATTATTCATCGAGATAACAACTGTACGTAACCAAGGAGGTATCGATCCTTTTTGAGATTGCATTACTATTCCATCTGCATGTAATCGCGTCTTCCGAACATTATTTTTGAAACCGAATACCATAGGTATAATACCCGCACATGGATACTGTCCTTATGAGAAGCATTCATTAAAGGCAATGAAATATTTACAAGGTATTGCTACAGCCAATAACATACGGATACAGCACGCGCGTAATGGTGGAGAGAAAGAAATCGGACCTTACAAAGTTGATGGTTTTTATGACAACCATGTATTTGAATATCATGGTTGCTTCTGGCATGGATGTTCATGCTGTTATAGTGCTGCTACTGTCAATCCAGTGAATAATATGACTATGGAAGAATTTCATCAACGCACATTGGAAAAGAAACGATACATCAAACAGCAAGGCTATACTTATGCAGAAAAATGGGAATGTGAGTTCGATAAAGACATACAGACGTATCCAAACATTCAACATTTTTGGAGTCCTTGAAATACGTGACCCCTCTAGAACCTAGAGACGCTTTTTATGGTGGGAGGACGGAAGCTTTTACGCTGTACAAAGATACAATTAATGGTGCATACATCGATTATTACGATGTGACGTCGTTATATCCGTTCATCAATAAAACCGGAAAGATACCCTTGGGACATCCACACATCATCAATGAACAATTCGACGATATACAGAAATATGAAAGATTAATCAAATGCAAAGTATTGCCAACTAGAGGACTTCACATTGAAGAAAGTATTAGAAAAGAATATAGGATCGATAACATTTACGAAGTCTGGCATTTTGAAACTATGGAACAATATGATCCAAATACAAAGAAAGGGGGACTATTCACAGAATATATTAACACGTTTCTTAAAATGACACAGGAAGCCAGTGGTTGGCCCGAGTGGTGCCACACTGAAGGCGATAAATGGATATACATCAGAGACTACTATGAGAAAGATGGAATTCACCTAACATACGAGAACATCAAGAAGAACCCGGGATTGAGGGCCTTGGCAAAACTGATGTTAAACAGCTTCTTGGGGAAATTTGGACAACGATCAAACATGCTCAAAGTGGAATATTGCAGCAAAATGAAAAAGTACTTGGATATTTTAACTAGTCACAAAATAGCAGTCATGGGTATAAATTTCGTCAGTGAAACTATGACTAGTCTTAGATATAAATTCAAATATGAATTTATCTAAGAAACTGGACGAACCAATGTAATCATTGCAGCATATACGACTGCTCGTGCCCAACTTAAACTCTACAGTTATTTAGAGAAACTGAATACTGACACAGATTCAATCGGTTTTTCGTCGATACCTGGAGAATGGAAACCAGAACTTGGAGATTATTTAGAAGACCTTACAGATGAAGTCGTTGGAAACCAATTTCCGAGTTTGTAACTGGTGGACCCAAATATTATGGTTATAAAGTGTCAGGAGAAAATGAAATAAAGACTGTATGTAAAGTAAAAGGATTAACACTGAACTTCAAAAACAGTCAGACTAATAACTTTGATACTATCAAGGATATGGTGATTCATAGTAAAAACGATGTAAGAACGGTGAGAGATGACTTTAAAATCATTCGAGACAATTTCAAACTGCTTACTGTCAACCAGAACAAAGACTACAGAATTGTATTTGATAAACGAGTAGTGACGGAGGACTATAGTACAAGACCTTATGGATTTTGATTATTGTAGTATTGTAAATATTGTAATATATGTATATATGTATAAATTGAAAAATAAAAACAAAAACAAAAAATAACAAAATCAGAAAAAAAAGAAAAAAAAAAGAAAAAAAAAATAGAAAAAACAAATTAAAAAAAGTGAATGCGACCTATAACTCTATAGTTATAGCCTGTCACAAGTCAGGATAAACGCAGAGTGGTTTTTTTAAAAAGCGGAATATCTAGAATAATAAGTACTACAACAATAGGTTAAAGTTAGGGTAAGGTTGTGGGAAAGTGGAAATAACTCTCATACTAAGGAAATAAAAGAAGCACTATAATGATAATCAGTTGTCGTAGCAATATGGGCTAGTGTTAGGATGACGAAACGCGGACCTGATAGAAGACATCCCAAGATTTCGTTAGGGTTAGGTGGGTTAGGGTAAGTATATCACTATTTTTGTATAAATACACTACAGCTAAAAGTGGGGAATAAGGTGAGAGATGAGGGTAAGGGTCATGGGAAAGGGAAATAACTCTAATACTGAGTGAATATTCGAATACTACAATAATAGGTTAGGGATATAGGTTAGAATAATGAGAAAGGGGAAATAACCCTAATACTAAAGCAATACTCGAATAAAAAGTACTACAATAATAGGTGAGGGTTATGGGCTAAGGGCTAGGAGTAGGGCTAGAATCAGCATTTGGGTCAGAATAAGGGGTTAAGGTTAGTGGTTAAGATTAGGGTTGGGTCAGGGTAAGAGGTTATGGTTAATGTTAGGGTGAGGGCTAGGATCAGAAGTAGAGTTAGGGCTAGGATCAGAAATAGGGTAAAAATTAGGGTCGGGATTGAATTTTATTTTTAGTAACACCAAAAATTCCCTCCTGAACTAATTTGCATAAAATGAGGGAAAATTGAGGTACTTTTAAAATATTGTACAAAGAATGCACTACGGGGCTCCTCGTCAATTTTCGTCTGGGGTAACGAGTTCTACTACTCACGACATCTAGCAATGAATTCCGCTCAAACCGGTGCTAGGGGCCGTCTTGAACTTACTATGACGTATTGGCAAAGCTCATTGTTGAAGGCCTCATAGTGACTTCAAGATGAAGAATAACAATAAAAGCGTTGTTACATTGCTTTTTACCATGCATTTGTAGAGACTTTGTCTCATGTGCATTTAATCCACATCCCGTCATTGCTTATTACATTAATGTACGTGATTTTTCAATCAAAAGACAAATACAAAATGGCAATTTTCGGTTTTTAGGTTTTTTTTTAATTTTCCATTACAACTTTTTAGCTAATGAGAAACATCGGTCGGTTATCTCCCCGTACCAAATTAGTCATATATGGGCAGAGAGGAGATATTTCTTATTCGCATATCCATAGCCTCTTTTATCTGCATTGAAGAGACATATGTTGTCGAAATGCGCATATGCAGAATCAAAATTCACAGTAACTTCGGTATGTAGTTATTTGTTACCACTGGGTCGATGCCTCTGCTGGTGGACTGTTAGTCCCCGAGGGTATTCACCAGCCCAGTAGTCAGTACTTCGGTGCTGACCCGAAAGCCGATTGTATTTTGAAACTTGCAATATCAAATTTTTGCAAATTTTGTTGAAACTAAGGAGTATCTCCCTCATGCAAAGCTCTGTCCTTAGCTGATTTTGGCTTTCTATTTAGATTATATTTGGTAATTTGTTCTCTATCAGTTTTTAAACAACTTTGACTTCATGGTCTTCCACACGTTTAGATTTTATCTGCACTGAAGAGCCATAGTTTGTCGAAATGCGCACATGCAGAATCAAAATTCACAGTAACTTCGGTATTTAGTTATTTGATATTAATCTGCAACTTGAAATTTTGTACGCAAGTTTAGAATGAAGCACAAGTAGCGATTTCAGGATTGGCGGACATCAACTTTCTGTTTACCGACTTAGTTTATTTTCGAGATCTTTTTCGTAAATTTCACAAAAGTTTAAGTACACAATGGAATTGTGCAATTATAACTATTTTTGTGATAAATTATATTGGGGATCTTCTACTCCAATGGGGAGTGGGGGTATCATTTTGTTGCCCTCCAGGCCACAGTACCTTTAATTATTTTTGGAGCAAAATGACTCAATTTTTACAAAAATAATATAAATATGAATATCAGTAAAATGAAAATAATTTCCGTATATAATTGTCCGCTTAACAAAGTTATTGGTCGAAAAATGGCAAACAAACATACTAGTATTATTTATTATGGCTTTAGCAGTGTCCCCACAAACAAATAAGAAAAAAGTAACTAGATTTGCAATCGCAAGCAATAGCTGGCATCTACCTAGAAATCAATTTTCGTGGAAATCCGACAAAGTTGAAATTGTTTTGACGCATTTTGGCGGCCATCTTGGAAATGGTGGCCACTTTGAAATTTTTTTTCGTAGCTTGCACTTCTTGTTTTGATGATTCAACTTCCTGCCAAGTTTCATTTCCTTACATCAAACCGTTTTCTCAAAATAGTCCGGACAAATATGTGTGGAAGAACAATAATAACAAAGAATAAGAAAAAGAAGAAACAATACAAAAAAATATGTCTAGGGCGACATAATAAATGTAAATGAGAAAACATGGACATCATGATTCAGAGAAAACAACACTTCAAGTGAAAATTAACAAGTTTCACCATCAAGCCTTGTCTGTGGCTACCATGACAGTAATATTACTAGTATATGAAATAACCAATGTCTTCAGGCGACAACTCAGGAGTTATGATACCATCGAAGCAAACGATACTCTGAATAAAATCAATTTTTTCATGTTATGTTCCATTCATATCTTTATTTACACATGTACACGTATATTCTGAACCTATGTTACATGAGCATCACACAAAAACATAGAGGGGTTCGTTTTAGACAGGTGTCATAGCTCTTAAATGTTTATCTTGCTCAATGTTTAAGTTAATATAATGATTTTTTTTTAATTTGAGAGTAAATAAATGTACATATTGAATATGAATATTTTAAATAAAATATAATGTATATTATATTGTATATTTCAGACAATGAAAATGATTTACCTAAAACAATAAATGAAAACGAAGCAATAACGACAGAAATAGTACAGGAAATTGTCAGTCTACAAGAAGGTGGTCTATCATTTGAAGATGCTTTTGTAAATGTACGAGGGAAACTAGTTCCTGGTGGATTCACTCCTCTTCCATTCCGCAAAATCATACAAGAGTCTTTTACTGTAATTTTGCGGACAGTTATAGCAACATATATGTACAGACATTTAATACAGAAACTAAAATCTGAAGGTCGAGATTTTTCGAGTATCCTTATAATCCAGAGATCGATAAAATCACAGGAAAGCCACACCATGAACATGATGAACATGGAGACCACAACCATATACTTAAAAGAATAGCAACTTCAACTCGTGAATGTAGATATTCGGCACTTAATCCTTGGGCATTTGACGATGCTTTTCTGCTTTGTCACATGCAGCATTGTCAGGACAACGCCCTCAATCAGATAAAGAAAGACTGTTATCATTTCACGTTGCTAGCAGTATGAAAAGGAAGGGATATGACACTGAGGCAAAGTATGTACTGACAATTGCTGGATGGCATTAGACTTCAGATGGTAGTGGATTCAGTCAGCTTCAAACATCAAAAGCAAATTATGAGATGTTTAAACTATCTTCTAGACGAGTTTATGCCATGGCACAGAGAAAATTATGACTTCACCTAGTTACACACTTATAGGTAAGTAAATGTATGCTTGTAGTAAAACATATGGGATGGAGTAAATGTTGTTGGGACAACCATGAAATTGTGACGTTCTAAGATTATAACTGCTGGTTTGTGGAAAACTGGAATCTTAGAAAAGAGATAGCGACTCTCATCAAGCCATAAATTAACACATTGTTAATCGTTGACTCATTGAAGCTGGCCGAACCCGGCAGCTGTATCGTTTCTTAGACCAGCTAATTAAAAATTAATGAAAAAAAAAACAAATTTCAGTAAGGCAAGACTTTTTAAATTGTCTATCAAGTTCAATTTATGACTGCAGACATTTTAAATAGGTTTTCATTTTGCTGGACATCGGTCTAGCACTCACAAAATTTTTGCTGGACCCTATGAATATTTGCCGGACCTACATTTTTATTCAAAACAATTAAAACAGAAATTTCGTCTGCTCCAGTACATGACAGTTTTAATTTGTGTCCTCTGTAGACTGCCGATTTTTTCTTTTGATTTTTTCAACAATATTCAGGATATATTGCATATGGTTATGGCGGTGGTGTGAATCTACAATGTACCAGTATATACTTGAGAACTGTATTCCAAAATAGTACAAATGAGTACAAATGCTTACTATAACACCTTAACATGTAAACACAACATGCTATCAAATATATCTGATATATATAAGAGTTTTCACTGAATAATTAATTGTTTTATCACTGTACTTATTTATCTGTTTATGTATTTATAACATGTATTATACAACCACTACAACATGAACATATGTTAAATTTATGTTAAAAAATTGCAGGCCAACGGACAATATCTGAGGCATTCATTGAAGTAACAACAAAGATATAAAGCCAAGAAGAAAGAAGAAGATAAAATATACAATTTGACAATTAAGTTCACCCTCGAGCAGGCACAATAGACGATGTTGAATGTTTTTCAGCTTGACCAGACGCCACCTAGGTGAAACATTTACCCTTCAAGACTCCAAGTTTGGTTGGCAAAAGATAGTCAGAGAATTCTCAAAACAGCCAGACCCTGGTTTGCCATTTTACCATTGACAAACAATGAAACATGCTATATCCAAGAACCTTCTTTTGATGAGCCACATAACAACAGTAGACTGCATACAGTGCGACATAACCAGAGCGAGGACAACACTGTATTTAATGCCGGAAGATTACTTCTTGCCAGCACGAAGCAAACAGTCCATATGACAAAAGCTTTTCCGAGTGGATGTTCGACTTCGTCCAGTACCTGACAATTTACAGCAGCGTATAGGGTGAAGAACTGATTACTGTTTTAAATAGCCATATACAGTTGGAACTATATTTCTTAAACCATCTATGACACTGTAATACTGATGTAACGTGTAAAACCTAAAGTGGTCTATGGATCCGTACCAGAATAACTCCGGATTCCCGTTTCTAAAAATTACAAGCAATTTGCCGTGTAGCGTCAAATTAACACAATGCACTTTGAACTATATACAAAAGAAAATCACTTAAAATATGCATTGTATTCTTTAATCTATAAAAGCACGAGCACTTCTGTATTTACATGATAAGCACAATCGTTTGTTGTCTTCAAAATGATGTGAAGGAAAAGTCACAATGAACAATATCAAAGTGATCAATAAAACTCATCCAACTGTAATATGGCACTTCGGAATATTAACCTAGCAAACTGCATTGTCAAAAGGCACAATGAAATATTAACAACCTGGCAAATGGCACTATTCAAGTTGCTAGGTCAAAATGCACAGTTCAAATAATCAATTCCTATTACCTAGCAAGTTTACACTCATTTGAACACAGTGAAACATAAGGTTATTTGAATGGTAAGTATTGTAAACTTTAAAAATATATACACTATGTACAGTATTCTCTGAATGTATACACACTAAAAGATATTGCACTGTCAATTTGCTACAAGCAAAAGACACTTTCTTTGCATGCAGAGTATCAGTTGAACACAAGATGTCAAAAACAAAAATCATTTACAGTTTCCAAGCGCACATTTCACAATAACATTAGACACTCACTTTACAACGTACAAATACAATCACAAGACTATGGTCAGTGGTTGCCAATTGCACAATACGCAATTTGCTTTATCCTTTGATATTATTTGGATTCCGGAATTATAGAACATAAAAGAATATTCACTTTATCACATGGAATCTATTTCCAAAGAATAATCCTTCTTATATGCACAGATCCGATGTTACACATTCACCGATGGTCAACACACTGACAAGTATACGTAGAATCGATCTCCTTATATACTCTCGGGCGAGTCCATCATTATGCAATATAGGGTGGACAGGATATCAAGACCTAAATATTAATTTTCGAGGTATGACAGGTTATATTCGGTTCTCAAAAGAAAGGAGCAACATACTGTTACTACTTAAAACTCTCTATATACAAATACCTGTTTCTTCCCCACAATATAAATACTCTTTATTAAAATGTTTCATTACTTTAGAAACTTGGATAATTCATCTGTCTGGAAATAATTTCAACAATATAAACCAATCAAATAGCTTCCTGGGTCTTCGCTGTGAATCTGAATGTAGCGTACACAAAATTTAGAACTGGTTTCCGATATCTTATAACTAACTGGAGGGCATTTTCGTCACATAACCCACGCCTCAATTGTCATGCGTCCTCGCATGACTCCTTTAATAAATCACTTATGCTGAGAAATCATCTTCTTGGTGGTTGTTTTTCAAACACAAACTCTATCTCATGCATAACACAATTTCAATTGGACACATTTACATGAACACAAAGCCTTGTACCGCTTTGCTACGTCACATTACCAAATCAACTTGGTACAAGTTAGCTTCCGGTCTAAGATATACTACTTACCTTCCTCTGGCCTCTATGTAAGGCACTATACCTATCTGACAATACCAGGCAACACATTAAAATGCCCATCAGATCTATCCTGATGACAACAAAAGGCACTACCCGGAGATATTTAGTCTACCAAGATGTCCAAATTCCCCTCAGTCATATAACATTTAGAGTAATCTTTAACATAAACAATGTACGTGGGATTCTTCTCACTGTTCTAAATTCTACATCGAAACGCATTTTGAATTTATCCATGCCCTTTATCTTTGTTTCTCTTATCGTATGTTACACTACTATTACTTTAATAAAACTAATAACGTCTGCAATTTGGAATGTGACTGCCAAGGAATATATTTTATGCCCTAACAAATTTTGCCTTAGCATCGGCTCCTAGTATCCGAGGAGGGGTCTTTAACGTACACAGGATGTGACGGATCTGAACACGGTACCTCGGTTTATAGTCTCATCCGAAGGACTGCATTTAGAACTAAGACATATACAATACATCATACAAAACGGAATTCACATTCATGTTTCAAATGAACACAAGTCTGTAACAGTGGTAGAAACTCGGGAATCCCACCACTGCTACCACATTTGTAACATGTTAATTCTAAAGCGGTCTTTAGATCCGTACCAGAATAACCCCGGATTCCAGTTTCTAAAAAAATATAAGCAATTTTCCACAAAGAATTAAGAACTTGCGTAGCGTCAAATTAACACAATGCGCTTTGAACTATATACAAAAGAAAATCACTTTAAATATTCATTGTATTCTTTAACCTATAAAAACATGAGCACTTCTGTATTTACATGTTAGGCACAATCATTTTTTTGTCTTCAAAATGATGTGAAGCAAAAGTGACAATGAACAATATCAAAGTGCTCAATAAAACTCATCCAACTGTTATATGGCACTTCGGAATATTAGCTTAGCAAACTGCATTGTCAAAAGGCACAATGAAATATTAACAACCTGGCAATTTGCACTATTCAAGTTGCTAGGTCAAAATGCACAGTTCAAACAACCAATTCCTATTACCAAGCAAGTTGACACTCATTCGAACATGTTGAACACAGTGAAACATAAGGTAATTTGAATGGTCAGTATTCTTAAGTTTAAAAATATATACACTATATACAGTATCCTCTGAATGTATACACACTAAATGACATGGCACTGTCAATTTGCTACAAGCAAAATGCACTTTCTATACTTGCAGAATATCACTTATCCAGTTGAACACAAGATGCCAAAAACCAAAACTATTCAAAGTTTCCAAACGCACATTTCACAATAACATTAGACACTCACTTGACAACGTACAAATACAATCACAAGACTATGGTCAGTGGTTGCCAATTGCACAGTACGCAATTTGCATCCTTTGATATTATTTGGATTCCGGAATTATAGAACATTAAAGAATATTCACTTTATCACATGGAATCTATTTCCAAAGAATAATCCTTCTTATATGCACAGATCCGATGTTACACACTCACCGATGGTCAACACACTGACAACTATACCTGGAATCGGTCTCCTTATATACTCTCGGACGAGTCCATCATTATGCAATATAGGGTGGACAGGATATCAAGACCTAAATATTAATTTTTCGAGGTATGACAGGTTATATTCGGTTCTCAAAACGAAAGGAGCAACATACTTTTACTACTTAAAACTCTCTTTATACAAATACCTGTTTCTTTCCCCACAATATAAATACTCTTTATTAAAATGTTTCATTACTTTAGAAACTTGGATAATTCATCTGTGTGGGAATAATTTCAACAATATAAACCAATCAAATAGCTTCCTGGGTCTTCGCTGTGAATCTGAATGTAGGGTTCACAAAATTAAGGTATTATTTTTTGATAAAAATAAATAATTAACAGGTGGATCAACACGTGTTTTATTTACCCTCTGGAGTCTAAATTTATCCTTTAGTTCATTGGTCATTTTGTTGCCATGGTGCTATGTTTACATATATATTTCATTCATTCGATTTCGCGGCACATTTGAAATTTTTTCTTCTTTAAATTAAGTTAAATTTATGACCACTGGTTCTAATCGCATTCGGTATCCACGTACAGCAAAAGGAATGATTGATTACCAATTATTTAACGAAACCGGTAGAAAGAAAATGGATCACAGTGACGACAGGGTAAAGGGGGAGGATTTGAGAATGTCAGAAGAGGATTTTAAAGAATTCAGAGAGCGAATCAGTTTGCTAGTAGAAAACGAGGAAGATGAAGGAACACACGCCAAAACGTTGGAATTAGTAAACAAACTGAAGCAGATAAAACAGAGAAAGAAGTTATTGGCTAAGAACAGAAAGAAAACAGAACTTCGACGTGAAATAGACAAACTCACACTGGAGTTGGCAGAATTGGAAGAGTTGGAGTCTGATACAGAGACTTTAAAGAGAGGAAAGACTACAGAGAAGAGTTCAAAGACGTCCGCTGAAAAGAGAAAGAAAGATAAAGATAAAGGTGACAATTTTTTAACAATTAAAGATTTAAGAAAGGATCAAACAATCAAGAAAAATGTAGATAGAAAAATGAAAAGTTGTTAAAATCAAGTTTAGATAACCATTCAGACGATGAATCAAGTGACTCTTCGGATCACAGTGATTCTTCTGATAGTGATTCTACTGAATCAAATTCTAGTGCTGCCAGTACTGCTGGTATAACATTGAAACAATACAAGCATAAGCATAATAAAAAACACACAAAATCAAGCAAATTGAAATCTGGTATGCAAGATAAACCTCTTGATAAAATTAAAGTTAAAATGAATATGCCACAAGCTGAATTAAAATATGATTTTAATAACCAACAAGCTTTTGAGTTTAATCAGTTGAATATGAGTCAGTTTTGTGCAGGGGAACTAGAAATAATAAGAAATTGTAA